>JARACY010001067.1:0-67430 GCA_029255725.1 Scrobipalpa atriplicella | reverse complement strand
TGCAGATAAGACTAGTAAACATGAAACAAGCAGGCGAACGCAGTTTCACCAAATCCCACCAGCATTTGCTAATTCTGGGCTTAGCTTGGTGAATATAGGATAGCTTGAGACGATTTGATAAAATGGTTTTTACTTGATTGTAGAATTTGGAAGAAAAACTTGTTCGTAACAAAAATACACATGATATTAAACAAATGTACAAACTATTAAGTAAAAGTTAATATCGCCTACCTACCGATGGTAATTTGACAGACTGTCATTGAAATCCTAGATCTACATTATTTGGCAATCAAAGTTGGTTGTCAGATAGTAATTTAATGAATGTCATTAAAAACCAAAACACATTCTATTATTAGCAAACTCTACCTTCTAAACCTTTTATCCAAATGTATAACAACCAAATAACCTTCACAATTTAACATACCATTCCAAACTTCACTTGTCACGGACTAATTTTAATATCACTTCCACTTCGTTAGTAAACCCTCAGGCGAATTGAAATACCAAAGAGTTAATTAGATCAAGGCTGATCATAAATATAACCTATTTCATTGCTTCAAGCTTTTGAAGTCAAGCGCGGTTTTAGTGTTACTTAAAATACTTATTTTTTAAATCATACATACATATAATCACGCCTTTAAAATCATATAGTAGACTATTTTTGAATTTGATTTTACTTTCAAAGAGTTAAAAGTGTTTAAACCCCGTTTTGAGTCTTATTAGTTCCAGAAAACCTTAGAATTTGGTAATAATTATGGTTAAAATATAATTAGTGTATTTTATTCTCCTTTTTTTATATTAATGGCTTCTGCTGACTAGCAATTCAGCCTTTGTCAAGTACTAAGTCACTGTATTTTGATATCAAACGTGCTAGATGTCAGACATGGTAAAGATGCTTTTTTATGAGGCCTGTGATGCTCTGCCAACCTCTTTACTGACTGAAGCGTTATTTAATGTATGTTAGAGTTGGTATAACTATATTTGAAGGTATGTAATAGACCATGTCTGATCAAATATTTTATTTACCATCGCAGATTATGGAAATATAAATTATGATGTCAATAGTATGTATTGGGTTTGCGAATGGATAAGCCTTATCGATAGAATTCGAAAGTTTAATGGTTTACGACTTGTCCAACGGGTTTACTTAGAAATAGATATGAATCACTGTTTGATAACACTATACCTGATTCTGGAAACTATCTGTTTAAATAGCGATTATTATAATTGTAGACTGTACCTAGGATTCTCATAATTTCATGCTGAAATCAAAACAACAACAAAAATTCTTCTTCTCGTGTGGATTTCGTGTCCATCGACCCAATGAACCCTGGTGTCAGATTTTTAAACCGCCTCATAGCACAGCTAATAGGCGTCTGACATGGTTTGTGTAACAACCACTATCAAAGACAACAACAAAAATAAGAATCATTATCTAAAACTTACGGCGCAGAAGATAGATGCAACACCATCTGTGTTTGTGGACAAAAAATTAATTTATTCAAATAAATGAGATGCAAATGAAGTTGTTGATATTGGTGAAGACCATAATAGTGTTGAAAAGTCAGTGTACTGAAAAGTTAGCTAATACTTGTCCATCGAGTATTGTGTTTTCCGAAATATCGTGCTAAAAATAAACTTTACAAAAGCCTATTAGTATCTTTTCTCCATTCCAAATTTTTTAACAATAAAAACCCAAACACTTACGAAAAACATTCTTTACAAATGTTTTTACAACAATTTTACAGTTACAACTGTTATACGGCATCTTAGCGATTTTAAGGTTTATCACGTAGAGCACAAATCATGAGGATTTAAATTTTATAACTCATTAGAGCGTCGATGCTAAAGAAATACTTTGCGGAAACCCAAGACTTACGGGATCATTTTATTACCAGCCATAAGTACAGTCGAACTCGGAGGTAACAGTTTCCAATACAGCGTTTATATGACTCACATCAAATATAACATGTGCTATGTATCTGTCGACTGGACTAATATCAGACAAGTAATATAACGTCAAATTCACACACATTTGCTTGGCATATCTCGCCAATTCAAATAGACCTGCGAAATTTTAAATGTTTTACGACTTAAATGAAAGTCAAAGATCATTTTGAATCGGTTTGGCATAAAATATCCAACCAATTCGAAGAGGCCTGTGAACATCAAAATAGGCAAATCATTTTGCAAGACAGTTCTGAATAATTTTAGATTTGTTAGGTGTAAAATTAATCAACCAACTTGAATAGACCTGGAAAGGGATCTTTCTAAGCCAAGGCTTTAGAAGCGTAAGATAACTGTCCAGTTTGAAAAGATCTTTGTAGGAAAACATAGCTATACTATTCCGAGGAGGTTAAGGGGTCTTTTTAAATTAGTTAGGTATTTATTTTTGTAAGATAACCAACCAATTTGAAGACACCTGTGTAGATTTACACAGTTCTAATATTTTTTTGAAAAGTTCAAGGGTCTTTTAATATTGGTTAGGTACATATAAAGGTGTAAAGACGATATTGGATTGACAGACAATCGAGGTCGGTTTTATATAGAGAATTCCATACAACTCGGCCGTACAACTTGGCAATACAATGTATGGTAAGAGGTACAGTTAGTTTGTATTGTAAGGGATTGTAACGTGAATCCGAGATAGGATAGGATAGTCTTTGTGTATGGTTGTTGTGTATTGTTGTATGGAAGATCGCAAAGTGAATGTTTGTAAGAAAGCTTGACTTAAGTACTATCGCATTTGTGGATAATGACAGGTGTTTAAACTGCCTCTGTGGTCTAGTAGTTAGAGACAACCTCCCAGGTTGTGAGTTCAACTCCCTAGGACGAAACACAAATTTGATACTATAGATTAATCAGTTTGTAAGATTGTTGCCGGTTTGGTTAGGAGAATGCAGGTTTAAACATTAAGAAGATTTCTTGCCTCGGAGGGTAAGTTAAGCGGTATCGGTCACTGGTAGCAATTCGTAGTTGTAAAAATCACGACTTAACTAATTTAAGTCTATAATACCTGTCATTTCCTATCACGAGGGAACAGAAAGGGACGGCAATAATTTTTAGAAAAGAATTAGTTAGGTTGTGCCCTCCACGAGTCGATACCAATATATTTGTTCACACTAGTTGTTACACAAACAAAGAACGCCAAGTCAGGTGTAAGGCGTGACCACTTACCTTTAGGCTGTACGGAAACTTGTATTTTTATATATTTTTTATATAAAACACGTCAAAGACCTCTATCCTCATAACAAGTAAAGATTGATGAGTTCTGTTCCCACGTGCAGTAAAAATTACAGTGAAAACGAAGTCATTATTTAACACTTACGTACTTTATAAGTTGGCTCTACACTGAGAGCTCAAAAAACAAAGAGAAAAGATAGAAAAAAAAAGAAAATTTATGACATGTTAATATATTATTTGTAGGTTTTTAAAAGATAAATGACATGGAGTTTGAGATTGCCAGTGTCTGTACTTAAGTCTTATATCACTTGCATTCCTACACAGCATTGCAAAACCGTAAGCCTGCTTGGTAGTCGCCTTGCGAGGAATTTTGAATTTTATGTCTTCCATGCTGAATTGGGAGCGAAAAAAAGAAACTACAATAATGCTGCTAGGTCCTATTTCTCCCGGGGCATGTTGTAGAAGTTAGCAAAGGAATTCATCCAATGTATTGTAATATTGGCGAAGAGCTGACAACCTGTCACTATATCGCTCTAGGGTTCTTAATCTATCTCTATCGATACTTTCAATCTAAATATGTCCCCAATGTTTAAAAACGCCATTTATACTAGGCGTTTCACGCTCTGACTACGCTATAAGAGATAAAGGCGTGACTTTATGTATGATAGGTTGATCGAATTGAATTTCTTTTTAGTATCCTAGTGATGAATGCTGGAGCAAATTTGTAGCAATGATACATTGAATCTTCTCAGTGTGTTTACAACTTTATGTCATGTTCTGTGTGGATTCTTTAGTTATCAAATATCCATCATCGCGTGATTGTTTAAGTTTATTCATATTTAACTGGCTTGTGACTGAACTGAGTGAAATATTTATGATGCAACAGATGATGGATAAAATGAATAGTTTTGCTATACAAGCGATGAAATAGAATAGACGCATGACTAAAAATTTTGTGCTTCCACTCATCTTTCTAACCTTTTTCCCGTATTTCACGGGGTTGGCTCCCTAATCTAATGGATTAAACGAGGGCACTGGTTTTTACACCGTAGATAGTAGTCGTAAGCCATGTCAGAGGCCAGTGCTAAGCATTGGCGCATAATTAAAAAAAATGTGCTACCACTGTCATAAAACCTCTATTATTATTTTTTTGTGTTTGCTTATTTCTTATACTAATCCTAATTATCCTTTGTTTACAGGTAAATTCTATCAATACTTCAAAATGTATCTACGAATCGAGACTCCGGTATGATTTTTTTAAATATTTTCAACAGTAGAATGTTTTTAATATTTTAAATTGACAGTTGTCGTTCCTTTAAAAAACGCCGCATTCCGAAAGATTACACTGGAAATCCTGCAGGTATCTATTACCAAAATAACACCAAATAATCCCTTTTCGGTACATTTGTGATCCAGCCAATTATTGAGGGACAAAGGAATTGTCAAATAATAGGGCAGGGGAAAAAATGTGACTGTATGGCGCCATGTTGCTTGGATGGGAGGATCTTCTAGTTTGACAGTCGTTCTCAAAATGTTGAACATACCATATTTAAATCAGCTGTGAAGTTCATCTCTGGACCTGATTTGCGTGGATATGGCTAGACTTTTTGGATCTTATATTATGCTAATAGATTTCCTAAAGTACTTTTAAGAAAGTATTTGTAATAGTATATTTATTATACATATTTTATTATCAACAATTTAATATGCATAATATGCATAAAAAAAAAAACTATGAATTAATGTAGCTATATGGAAGAAGAAAACATAAATTATACATTGCGCTCGCGTTGATGTCTTTTCTTAGAGAGAACCGAGTAACCTATAAATATAACGTTATTTTTTGTTTGTGGTATTTTTGGGTGTATTTTATATGTACTAAAAATCCTCCTTAGTTTAAAAATATCAATCATTTTTTGTCATCATTAGATGAAACTTTGAGAACCGCTCCTAAATTACAGCCGACCCGTCTGCCTACCTAGAATCCGTACCCAAAATAATTGCTACTATTACCCTCAGGTACCCACTACCCACTGCCAGGTACTATGGGACCCTTACGCTCATTTTGATGATGGCTTTGACGGACACACGAATCTTCGTGTCAAATTTTGTATGATTTATGTAATAGTTCATGGTAGGGTAGGCAAGGTCAGTGGGTTTTGTAGTTTTGGGTAAATTTTGTGTGAATTTTGACTGTCTTTTGTAGTCTATAAAGAACTTACTTATAAAGCTCATTGTCGCCTGTAAAATTCTATAAAAGTCAGTAAAGTGCATGAAATGTGGGAGTTGGTGTAGTGTTTTTAAGATGATTGTCTAAGGGTCGTATTTATAATCAGCTCTCAAGAGTGACAGCGAATTTGAGTTTAAATCAGAAATGTCATTTCAGTACAAAACGACCTGTCAAATCCAAACTTACTATTGCTCTCAATCTTGATATCGCTTTATAAATACGAGCCTAAGCACCCGATCATTGCAGTAGTTAATATGTACGTATGAACGTACATTATTATTCTATACTCTTTAAATATCTATTAAAGTTTTGTCAGACATGGCTCAAACACTGCTCAAACCTAGAGTTAAAAAAATACCAACGCAAATAAAAGATACTTTTATTTTCAAACATTTACGTTTTCAGCATCACCCAAGTGGCTATGAAACCTTCGGATATGTAATATTAAACGTCAAATCCAGGATAATGTTCTCTGGGCACTCGTTATCAACCATAAGCCCGACATCGATGATAATGAGCCATCAAACGGCAAAAAATACGCGATAGAGTAAACATTATCATAAACATTGTAAGATCAAACCACAAACCTGAAAACATGGTTGTTCCTCGCTTAATTAGGTGATAACATATACTATAAAATATAATACTTTATCTGATAACAACCAGTCAACAGCACAGCACAGCACAGCACAGCACAGCACAGCACAGCACAGCACAGCACAGCAACAGTTAACAAGTCTAGGTCCATAACTGCTACCGTGGCCCGTATTAATAAACCTAAGCTCAAAAAAAAGCTCTAAGTCTGACAGCGAGTTTGATTTCGTACCAAAAATGATCTTGTAGTACAAACGGCCCGTTAAATCCATACTTAATTATTGTGCTCTCAATCTTGAAATGGCTTCATAAATAAATACGGGCCTCAGTTTTGGGTTCTCAAATCGGAGATCGTAGTTTTGATTCTGGTAGTATTAACGAGTTGATGATGGTCATTGGGCATATGGGCATACCTTTAAGGAGTCGGTCTTGTGTCTAATTTCTCTAAATTCGCGGTCTCTATAATTTGGTTTCTTTCTTACATGAGGTCTTTTTTATGCCATAAGAAGTAAATTTCATTTATGAATATTTGATGATCATTTTGTTTTCTTTAATGGCATTTCCAAAGCAAAATCCTTTCTTGTTTAACTGTCGGTGAATCAAACATATTTTACCTACATTGTACATATAGAGTTTATTAGTTTTAATGACTGTTCGCGTCAAAGAAACCGCACATTATGCGTTGTAAAGTTATAAACTCGCGTTTCCATGGCAACGAGTGTTGGTGTTGATTACGAATAATAATGTTTATAGGATATTTTTATGTTTTTTTATCCACTCAGCAAATTCTAAGCATCCTTAGTGATTTCGGCTGAAGGACTTGTTTCCACGCCAAGACTCTTAAAAAAAAAAATTGTTGTATGTGTCATTTTCCGATTACTTGCTTTAGGAATGTTCGCATCAAACGCATTGAACTACATACGAGTTATTTCCACATAACTTGACTGGGAACTGTGACCGATCAATCTGGTCTCTCAACTTCATAACCGAACATCGTGCGTAAAGAATTTCCACCAAATATATTGAAGCAGTGTTGCCTACTCTACTTTACTATTAATAAGATACAATTAATATTATATTGGTTTAAATATACATACATACATATTATCACGCCTGTATCCCTAATGGGGTAGGCAGAGCGTCAACGACCCAAACAAAGGTTTAAATATATTTCTTAAATTTGCTCTTGACTCTTGTCTAGGTCAGGGGTAACAGAGACAAAATTATTTTGAATACCAATCGCATGATTAACATTTTCAAATTTTTATTACTCTTGTTTTTTCAATTAAAATCTTAATCCCAGATGTTTTAACTAGACCTAATCATAGATTTGCTAACAGGACACACTCACAATGTCTGGAAATCCGACGTACATTGTATACGTACAAATATGATTCAAATTGTACGGTTGGCCACACTCACCGAACCCACTTTACTATTAAAAATTGTTCCAACCTCTATAAAAGTAATTAACTTTGGCCCCGGATAATTGATGAAGCTCAGAGATTACTACCTTCGTAGTCAACTTCTATATACACTGGAATATAAATCTTAAAGTTGCCAGCACAAGGTCGCGTTTTGAATGGTAGAAGTCGAAGGCATAATAAAAGCAAGGCAATGGGCGTAGGGCCAGACGAATAGTGGAATAAACTTTTTTTTCTCTAGGTGTAATATGGAGTAAAGAAAGTTAGAAGAGTGCGTGTGTTCTAAGAAGGTCTTTTTATTTACTTGCTCTTTATCGGCCAAAAATATAACTTTTTATTAGTTTTAATCTATATCACACCTAGAAACACATAATTCAATTTATAAAGATAATTTCATATCTGAATCTGAAGCAAGTTATCCTAAGTAATTCTTCAATCACGTCCCAGTCGCTGTCTTTGATAGTGGTTGTTACACAAAACCATGTCAGAGGATTATTATGTAAATTATACTGAGGGCGTTTTAAAAATTCCTACACCAGGGTTCATCTGGTCGTTCGTCAACACAAAAACCGAGAACCCACTTGCCTGATTGGGCAAAAATATACCTAATTTATGCATGGTCGTATGCTGATATATTTTTTCTAATACTGACTCCCATAACCTTCTCTACCTCCATCTCACAGGCGTGTAGTCGGCTCCCCCGGTATTATTATAAAATCGTCAAGTCCGAGCCCCATTTTTGTTTCGCCCGAGACTGATGGTGTTATGACTTTGTATGGGGCTTGCATGGGATTGTATGGGATTTCTCAACGCTCGAGGGAGCGGGTGATGATCTGTTTTCTATGTCCCGCCGTAAATACCTCCATTTTTCTTTCGCCTACTTAATTACGCGCATCAGTCATCATTATTGAGTCAGCAGATGGTGAACATTTTGAGGAGTGTTAGATTTTGTTTGGAAAGTATTTTACAAAAATTCAAGACATTGTGCGTGTTCTATTTTGAATTTTATATCCAATGACACTTTCCTTGTCAATTTTTGAAAATATTATTCTCAGATTGCTCAACAGAATGCATCATGCATCCATACATGTTTTCTGTTCATAGTATTAGAATTAGAATGAAATACAAGAAATATGAATCATTGACTGTGTTATAAAAAGATACCAAATGATTTTCTAGTCTATTATTTTCCCGCTAAAATAAATTCTTGGTTACATTTCCTTAGTTTCACAGTATCTTATATCATGGGAAAGTCTTAATTATACTAGGAGTTAGCACATTCATATATCTTGTAAAGTGTTCATATACATGTCTAACTAAGGTTTTCATACAGAAATTCCTTCTAAGGGTTCAGCCCTAAGTGAATGTGAACTATTATCCATTTATTCAATCATCATTCACATATGTTTTGCTGCGACATTTTTCTGGGTAATTTCTGCATTGTTGGGTTAAAGTAATGTCTTCATGTTTACGGAGGTTTCAAACTGGAAATATGTCATACTTATACTACTTAAAGATAGATACACAAAATCATGCTTTTATACCTTAGGGGTAGGCAGAATATAAACATCCTAAGCGTGTTTGTAGCGACCAGTTCAGGAAATTATTTTTGATCGCACTGTGTCTTGCTGTAATGACGGGCTGTCAACCAAGTTGCACTTTATCCCTTCTTTTCATTAGCATCAATTCATTGTAGTAATGAAAAGGCTACTCTATGATAGCGTGTTCCATCCAAAAGTTTTAACTATTTTACCAAAAATAGTCTAACACTTTTGTACACATTCCTAGGCGTAAAGCCTGCGGCGAAACCACGTGTCGGGCCGTCCAAAACAATTTCTTAGAAAAAATTATCCTGCATCAGGTATCAGGTACACTCGACTACACTTCAGTATAATCACGTTAACCTAAAACCGACTTTATTACAAAGCCGGACAACCCATATTTATAATTCAAGAGCTAAAATTACGTGGGATTGACCGTCTAAGGGCTTTTTGGACTCCCCGTGACCGATGTATGAAAAAGTTCACAAAAACTAACATTTTACCGCGAAATTGTGAATCGATGATGTTGTTGTTTTGTGAATTGTTTTTTTTTTCATGGGGGTAATAGATTTTATACTAGATACGCATGATACACATAATCTTGAGTGATTTCCTTTAAACTTCGGGAGTATCAGAAGTTTAACGCACTTTTTGAACAAAGTTTTAGTATGTGACAGATATTGTGTCAAATACAATCTTGTACGATTTCTATGACTGATATATTTATGACTATGGGCTTGGCAAATGTTATGATACAGGTGTATACTTTTTGTACGCTTCTAAGTATAGAAAGAATATGCTTGTTTTATTTACCGTCTCTTTTCTGTACAAATAATCAAATTACGTCACAAAAGTATAACGATACTTTAAAATTTTTGATGTTATTATTTTCTAATTTCCATCTTTCCAGAAATATCACGTGTTAATGCGGTACCCTTAGGACAAAGGGATACTTTATACGTTTTTCATCTCAAGGGGAAGTTTTTTTTTACCTGTGGTAACCCATCTTTTATGCTTTTATGATGTCCGGATAGGAGAATAGACGGGGATCATTATCTCAGAGGTTTTTGGAATATTTTATTTATTGTGTAAGATTGGTAGCATGAGGAGGTTTGGAATGACTTTTCGGGTGTAGTTAGAAGGTGATTATAGTTGAGACAAAGGTAGGAATTAAGTAGAGGCTTTGCTGGTATATCTTTGTTATTTTTAGGTAATTATTATGTAATTAAAGTTTATTTAAATAAGTATAGACCACACGTGATATACATAGTTTTGTTTACACCAAGAGTGATGACAAATGAGATGACAGTGCACTCAATTATTTAAAAAAATACGTTTTTCAGCAAGGAATAAAATATGATAAAGAAGAAATAAAAACGGACAAAAAACAAACTACATATTTTCAAATAGAAACATTGCACCTATAAGTACAGGGACGTGCCCTAGTTTCTTCCATTTAAAGCTATATTGCTTATGTATCAGTATTTAAAAGTACTTTACATTAATAAAAGCCTTAAGTTTACCTACTTTACCAAAGATAGAGTTATTACTCATCTCACAAGAAACAAGACTGCACACACTGCACTCATTTCTCTGGTCTCGCAATTTTCTCGCGAACAATTTTTATTTCCCACATGTATAGGATGTTACTATAGAATGTACAAATATACAAAGGGCCGAATTTCATCTTCTGCCCTGATTATCCAAATTAAATAAAAATACAATAGTGTCTTGGTTTATAGACTTACCAAAAAATTACTTAAAACTTAAAATATTCCTACATGTAGCTCGCAACCGCACAGCAAAATATTATAATTTTTTAGGCGATATATTTAGGTTTGTTAGTAGGTGCGCTTCATACGTTATTTATTACTTTTAATTTTCACACCCTGTATAGATTGATTTCTTAGAAAGAGGAGATTTCTCGTTCTATCATATATGGCGACGATTGAGGGTAATTCATGGCCACTTAAGACTTGGATTGACTCGTCCACGCCTGTGGTTTATGTGAAAAATATTTATGAAGTTGAAAAAAAAATGGTGGATTACTAATCAATGATTTGTATGTAGTAATTATTAAGATTGTAGATGCTTTAGGAAAACAAGAATGAGCTTAGGAGTGTTACAAGCTCTAAGGTAGAACTCCAACAAAAAAAATTACTGATTTGCATTTTAAGAAGAGTACCTAAGTTTATAATCACGGTAATGCTCGTACCTAGTTAAGAAACTTTTCTACTTTTTCTAAATTCACTTTCATATCATTTACGGGGTAGGTAGAGAATCAACGACCTTAAACAGCTATTTTCATACATACATACATAAATATAACCACTCCTATATCCCTAATGGGGTAGGCATAGCGTAAACGACCTAAACAAAGGTCGTTCCACCACGTCTGACAAGTTTTGAGGGTAATTCAAGATAGATCTGTATATTGCTATAGTGACAGGTTGTTAGCCCATCGCCTAAATTACAATACTGAAACCCTCATATCCCTTAGCTGATTTTTACAGCATGCCCGGGAGTAGTTGCAGCTGGCACATTCTATGTTTTTCTATCACTCCCAGTCCAGCATGGAAGAATAATTAGGGGTATAAAGAAAAATTTCGTCGTAACAAAAAAATACCAATTAGGTATGTCCAGCAATGGGCCATTGTGCCTGGTATGGGAAGCTAACCTGCAAAAAAGGTTTGTGTAATTTCTCTCACACCTTATTTATTTCCTGATTTCCATACAAGTATCTGAAGGCCACATAGTATGAGGCTTGACAGCTGGAAGTGTGCCACTCGGTGTTTAGCTTTTTGCGAGCATACCTGACTACAAACAAACATAAGTGCGGTTTAGTTTCTACGATTAACCTGTGGGGACGGTATGTGAGGCTGAGATGTGGGAAAATTGAGTGGAGGTGGCATAGGAGAATTTTGCTGCTTCTACAGTGTTTTTATTTTTAACTTTTTTAAAAAAAGAAACAAGGTTGGTTCAGGGGTAACTCAAAGTTAACATTATCAATTAAGTAAGTATCACTTTGTGAGATTTTCCCTAGCTTGGTTGGGATAACGCAGGCTGAATCACCTGATTGTTTGGTATGATTCCGAGTTTCGGCAGGCACGTTGACGCTATAACGCCCGCGTGTCTCTAATATTGTTTTTACAGGCGGTTTATAAAATTATCACACCTGCCCCTGTAGCATGCCACCGCGCGATAACGAATATATCGTATCTATCTGTCAAACTCCCATACATTTTGACAGATAGATGCGATACAATGTGTGATAAAATGGCTATCACGGCCTTATCGCGGCTGCATGCTACGGGGGCAGAGTTAATCCGGTAGTTCGATTCAACAATTGACTGATGAAGATTAACAAAAGTAAAAAAAAAAAAAAAAAAACTTACTTCGTCTCCAAAATGCCACATCCAATCTTCTAACCTCCACGACCTCGTGATTAACTACAGTTTCCTTCTGCGCACACCGCCGTACATTATCGCTTTCCACAATTAGGCCGCAGCCACACTAGCGACAAGCTACCATTATGAAAGTACCCTTATTTCCTCTAATACACAGCTTTTTGCTCTAATCGGAAGTGTGATGATGAAGGTTGTATCCAAATTGAGGATGTTTTGGTTAAATATGATTGAGTGGCAATAACATGGTTTTGCTAACTAGTAACTGGAACATTCTGTGGTTATAATGAGAGACATGTAGAGCAAATAAAACGAGTGTAATTTTGAAAGATCTAGGACGGAAACCTACATTTATATGAATCTTAATTACTTCAATAATCACTTGTTGATGCACTGTTTACTTAGACTAGATAATGAAATATGAATAAGTTCTTTTTCTTGACTGGTAACTTTTTTCAGTAATCAGTCTCAGTCGACCCTACCAACCCTGCTATCAAAGTTTCTAAACCGCCTGAAAGGCCTCTGAAATGGTTTTAGAACGACTCAAACCAGAGACAGCGCGGCTATGGGGTCATGTCATTTTGGAACTTCAAAATTCTGACTACTGTGTGGTTTGCTCAATCAACTATAAGTACCTATATCTGACTGAATACTTACTTAATATTTATGGCATATGCGTACAAAATATAAGATCATTATCTTCTTCAAGATATTGATCTCCATATTATTATTTATCATCAGCAACAATGTAAGAAAACTATTTAAACTTTAATGCTCATACTTCAATTTGTATTGCAAATATTGAACAAAAAAACTAGATCTTAATGTAAAAAGTAAACCAGTCTTTCATCATACATCAGCTTTTAAACGACCATTTTATTCTGATTTCCTATAAAAATGTTCCAAATCAGGTGTCTGCTTGAAGCTTTCTGAAGACAATTTTATCTAGACCCGAGCTTTCCTACTAAGTATACGAAATCAGGGGTCAAGTAAATGTTATAGTAAAAACTGTGACTTCGTGCTGAAGTTTGTAAGACTGATTTATTGAGACGAGACTACCTGTTGCAGAGACAGTAATGAAAGTTAATTTCTAGTAAAAAAATCAAGCCAAGACTTTATTTTTATACCTGCTTTCGCATTGTGAGATTTTCAGAGTAGTTTCTTCTCATAAAACTGAACAACTTTTCTGAAGTAAATTCCACAAAATAACTCAATCAACTGACACTATGTATGGGAGGACCACTTTTTCAATATCTGGTTAACTGTGATTCCATCTGAGTTATCCTAACCAAACCAAGAGTAATCTCAGAAAGTGATTAGGTATAACTTCGTTTATTTTTCGTGATAATCGAACCCACGACATCATAATCAAGAACCCAAGCCTCACCAACTACACCACAGAGACAGTCTAGCCATCCTGTTAACTGTTTCTAGTCAACGTTTAATTTATGACTACCGACTCTGCTAGAAGATAAACAGGGGCTTATTTCATTTCCGAAGCGTCAAACCTCTAATAACACACTGCGGCACCATCCTATATTTATTGAGAAAGTATAGGCTCATAAAATCTTAGGGTTGAGTCTCATTTACTAGGTAGTAGGCACCAGAACAAATCTGCAAAAGATTCACGCGGTACCTGCAGTGCTTAAAGTGCATTTTATGAACGCATATATGCCATTAGGAAATAACAGTGATCAATAAAAGTGATTTTCGTTAAACTAAACAATTTGTTCAGAGTTTTGTAGATCATGTCATCTTTATCTACAATAACAGCTATGACCAATAGCTTTATATGACTTCCGAAGCACGCAATGCTCCTTGTTGCATAAAATTAACGGTCTAGTTTCGGAAAAAAATGCTGCAGTGACGCGATACATATTTCTAATAGATTACAAAAATTTCTAAATAACAGGGGCTCAGCGAACCAAAGTAGATCTTGCCCTCCGAAACTAGAAGTCGCCAGCTGTCTCTATCTAGCTGCAGCTAAATAATGTGGCCTGCCTGTTCAAACTGGCAAATGGAGTCCAACCCACAAGGCATACCTACCACACGTGGTTACTGGGTCAGAACATCCTATGTGGTCCCATAAAACCGCCGTGACACCTTATTTGCCGACATTACCACTATAGGCCGGGTTTTTCAATCAGCCGTCAACTAATTTCTTAAGACAGTGTAATAGCGCTGATTATATGGTAAAATCGCGTAGAAACATAGGTTAATGGTAAATTCTATGGTATAACGTAGGCTGTGATTGATTTACCAAGAATTCAGACGCTATTTAGAACAGGAGGTTAAGTTTTATGTAGTTAGAAAGCTTTTGAGATGAGCTTTCTAGATGCTCAATAATTGTTAGCTTTTTCACTAACTCTAACAGCTATGTTTCATTGAAATATTTTGGTTGTTAGCTATCTCAACTCAAATTTTCTCTCGAGTTTTGTGTACTAAACCTTGGGCTCTTTATCCGAAGGTATTCAATTCGATTTCTGGCAAGGAACAACGGCTCTGTGACATTGTTTCTATATTGGTTAAGACATTAAATTCAACTTGTCACTACCTCACTGTCCGAAAAGTAAGATGGCAGGCAAGTATGATGAGTAAGATGATCCATGCTCATGATTTAAATCTTCAAGATACAAGCCTCATCTAAAACAGCTTATCTTTGCAAACTCCACAACATCTATATCAAAACCTATCCTATAATTTCCTACCTGCGCATTATGTAACTCCTTCAACTATTAATAATCTCTCATAAGCGTTATCGGGGCAATTTATCAGCAACCATAAAGTAGGAAGACTGGGAAATAATTAAAAACGGGCTGTTGAATGGGAACGTAAATAGTTCTAGAGCATTGTGCGTGCAAGCTCTAAAGTAGGCTTGTCACCGCGCCGGCTAAGTTTATAGACTATAGAGGTCTATAGTTGTATAGTCTGTGGTAGCTTGTTAGAGTATCGAAGAATGCGCATTTTTAAACGAATAAAAATAATAATGAATATAAAATGCACTTTCTTATTTTTTATTACAGGCTAGTTTTGTGATCGGAATTCAAATTATTTTTGTGGCATTTTACATGGAATGTTTTTTTTCTATCAACGAAAGATGGTAATTTTTTATTTAATATGTTGTAAGTGAGATTTTAGGTATCTTAAAAAAATATGTAGTACGACAGCCATAACTGTTCAGGCGGTGATTTTAGGAACTAGAATTTGTATAGGTTACACTGACAGCAATTATTATTGAAGCAATGACAGCTATAGTGGCGACGCGACAGGTGATCAAATTTCGCGGTCGATTTTATTATATTTCTTGCTGCTAATATTCAGAAGATAGAACTCACATATTTAATTTATATCAACGCTAATCAGTACGGTTACTGATCGTTCGTTCCGATACTCTGCTAGTCTCTGAAGATAAATAGATTGTCCAATATCATAAAGTTCTACGCGCAAGATGTAGAAACTCAGGACTTAGAAATATGGCTCATTTATCTGGTCGATTAACCTAGCTTCTTTTGCAGCCTAGATTCTGGACTGAACATAGCCCGAAGTCTGGAAAGCAAGCATTTTCTCTTTTATAGACCCTCCCATAGCCCTTAAGGGGCGAACAGAGCTGCGACGGTGGCGCCATCAGTTTTAAATTAATTGCGTGCGCCTGAAATACAAACATTTAAATGAATATTTTAGTTTCGCGAGAATCGCAACTTATTCTCCATTTAATAATTATAATCCATAATTTATTAATTTAAAATCAGTGTTTAAGCAAAGCCTATTATGCTTAGTTTAAATAATGATATAATGGATTATAAAATTGAGTATTACTTGCGATTCTTGCGAACGCAAAATATTCATGAAAATGTTTGTTTTTCATGCACAATTAATTTTAAACTGATGGCGCCACCGTCGTGGCTCTGTTTGGCCCTTAAATTTAATAAATTATGAATGTTTAAGACCATCTTTAGATATTACGGATAAGAAGTGTCGTTCATGTATGTAAAGTTTGTAAATTAGTTGTTAGTATCACTTTGGGTTCTTGTAAGTCGTGAAAAAGGGTTTTTAAGACGCCTTCCTGACAGGGTTTTTTGTACACAATTATTTTATGGACAATGTAAGTAAGTTTACAATCTATTTTAAAGACACTTAGTGAAAAGTGAACACTGTTAACAGATATGGGCAATATTGTGTACAAAGAGATTGTAATCTTAAACGATACTTACTATGGCTGGACAAGGTTAATTAATCCTAGGCCTGTATTTATAATTAGCTCTCAAGAGTGACAGCGAGTTTGAGTTTGAATCAGAAATGTCATTTCAGTACAAAACGGCCTGTCAAATCCACACTTAATAATGCTCTCAAACTTGAGATGGCTTTATTCGTATTTAACGAGCCCTAGGTTCGTATTTATAAAGCGATATCAAGATTGAGAGCATATTAAGTGCGGATTTGACAGGTGATTTTGTACTGGAATGACATTTCTGATACGAACTCAAACTCGCTGTCACTCTTGAGAGCTGATTATAAATACGGGCCCTAGTGTCTTTATTTCAGAAATGCTACCATTACTTACCATGCCTTTGCAAGTCTTTCTTCGTAATTTTTCTCAATAAGAAAGCTTACAAAACAGCGTCTCCTTTTTTCGAAACCTAGATCATTTAACACCTTTCACTGACAATCTGGGTTACAATATACATTTCTAGACTATAATCATCTCATTCGTCATAACAATATTCCCATCCGTGACAACGTGGTGAGAAAATACTAATCACCTATTGATGCAGAAATTGCTTCCATGATACGCTTCATGGGAAAAAACTTGTTAAAAGATGAAAATATATGTAAGAGACATTATCTTTCGCAAATTAAAATGCTTTACATTTTTTTTGGCTGTTGTTTTACTGTTTATATTCCTGTAGAAAATTAGGTGAAGAAAAACAGGTAAAGAAATCTGTAGCAAGAAAGAATGTAATGTCATTTTCCTAGCTTTGTCTTTTGATGGGTCCAAAAAACTCTGCTATCAGAGTTTTGAAGTCGTCCTATGGGTCTCTGATGTGGTTCATCTTTCTTGAGTAGGCATGATGTCCGTGGTTTCAAATATTTCAACTAAAACAAAACAGAATTCATTTCACATAATACTTGCTGATAGGGCGTATACATATCAAATATCACTTCCCAATACTAATAAGGCAGGTTTACACAACGAAATATGGCGCGCTAACGACGGACTGGCCTCAGGGTAGGTAACCTGCGCATGCACATGGGTCATTCTTTGAGAGGTCGAAATTTTCGGTCACACGCTTAATACTCTAATGATATAAAACGCACAGCTTAAAACTCTTTTTTATATGTTTGTTTGTTTAATTGACTACCTAGAATTCCTAATTTCAACATAATATTACAAAATACGTTAAACAAAACTTTAGTTAGAAACCTGAAATCGGGGTCAAAACTAGCGTTCTTCGCGTGTCACACTCTGCTCTTCCGAAATTGAAAAGCTTATAGCAATTTATTTACCTGGACTATGTCGTACTTTTTACCCATTAAAATGATCCTGGAAAACCACAGATTTATTTAAAATAATAAACTACACACATATTTAAACACCAACATTCACAAAACAAGCACTTTGTGTCGGTCACACGTTTTCGAGACTTTTGAGCGCGCGGTTTGAAACGACTCTTACGTCTCAACGAAGCTAACTATGACCAGGAAAACACTCCCGCCCTTTGCCAGTCCTGACATGGCATCTGAGGAAAGAGGACTGGTGAGTCATCGCAGTTCCCGAAAAAAAATAGAAGGTGCTTAATTTTCGAGACGAACATTTTTCTACCTACGCAGATCACTCAAGTGGACATGTGTAATGTATGATAGAGTAACACTTTGAATCTGTTATTACTATTATTAACTCGTAAATATAACCGAAATTTTAGATTAATTTAAAAAAAAGGAATTTATTGCATAGTTTAGAGAGAAATTGCGAAAATACCCTAAATTCGGTCACTTGGGTGGCGTGATTTGGGTGGCATTTTGTCCACCAAAGCGACATTTCACACCACTCAAGTGACTTATCTTATTACTTGAACAAAATTCATATGAATACCGCGTTCTTATTGTAAAGTAATTAATGTAAAACATTATTTATGAAGCGTATAGTGATAATCTTGTCTAATAGCTCGTTTATTATGACTTTTCGTTTGCTGACTGATAATCCTTCGCCCCGGAACTTCTTCCTTGGCGGAAATCTCCTTCGGACATACTCAGGCTCCCTGGAGAGGCAATCCACGGGGCCTGCAACTACCCCTGGGTTCTTCTTTAGCTACCCTCCGCGGTCAAGCCCACCGGGTGAGACCTCATGGCAAGTCGTGCAATGAACTGGTCGATGTTCTCCCACTCGAGATCTTATTCTCATATATATTGGAGTCTTTATTGCCGATCGGACAGTTAAGTTTTCCTGGGCTCTGATCTTCTTTTTCAACAAGTTGCACGCGAGAGCGTACCAAGCGGGCGCCGCGTACGTCAGCCTTGCGCGCAAGTACGTTTTGAGGATGTTGAGCTTGGTTTTCGTGGGCAGTTTGCTATCTTGCCGCAGTTTGGCTCGGGCTGCCTTGACTTGTCCCACCGCGTTCGTGTTTTTTCATGGTGAGGTTCCTGTCTATGGTTATACCGAGATGTTTGACAGGGCTTTTGAACTCCTGTCCATGGAGGCGAAGTGGGGATGGTAAGTGGCATCTTCCTATGATTAGAGCCTGTGTCTTGGCAACGTTTGCTTTCACGCGCCAATGGCTCAACCAGCCTCGGAGCGCGTCGACCGTCGGCTGCATTTTCTTGGCTGCATGCTGTGGTTTGTAGGATACTGAGATGAAGGCCGCATCGTCAGCGAATAGAGCCAATTAAACGTCACCCACTCTGGGTATGTCGTCCGTGTAGATGGAATAACACGCCGGGGAGAGACAGCCAGCTCCCTTGAGGGACTCCCGCTTCGATGGGGTGTTCAGTGGATCTGACACCTTCGACGGCCACGTGGAAGTTTCTGTCTCTGAGGAATGACTCGATGGTCTTGACGATCCTTCTGGGTGTTGAGGATTTCGACAGTTTGTAGACGAGCCCGTCGTGCCACACCCTGTCGAATGCCTTTTCCATGTCAATTATTACGAACACCGAGTATTCCATCTTGTTCATCCTCGTAGCCATGTCATGGTCACTCTAGCAGGTTAGAGAGTTGTGGAATGCTCTAAGCAAAACCCGAACTGTTCTAGTCTTGGGTATGTGAGGCAGGATAAACTTCTCAAACACTTTGGAGAGCGTTGGGAGCAATAAGATGGGCTGATAACTCTCCGGGTTGGCCAAGTTCTTGTCTGGCATCGGAAGCACAATGATTTTTGCGCTTTTCCATGGTGTGTGGAAATGACCAGTTCTGAGGATTCCGTTGAAGACTTGGGTGATTGCTTAAACGGTCTTCTTGGGTAGATTTCCCTCAACTCATGTTCGATTCAGTTGGTGGTTGAGATGGTTCTTTAATGGAGGGAATCTGGTGAAGAACTTTCTGGTGCGCTTCTTTTCCTCTAGCAGGTCTCGCAAGTGTTGTGGGAGTAGTGGTTGCATTTTGTTCTTGGCTTGAACATCCTTGAGCTTTCTCCAATCACCACAAAATGGTGTGGTGATTTTAGTGGTAGCTTGGTCGATTTCTCCAGGGGTCGATACGGGATGGTCCAGTTGGAAGGTTTCCATTTAACGGTAATAATTGCAGAAATTGCGACTATGCCTTGAAGGGTTTTTCCGTTTACTTATTATAATGTAAGAGATTTCAGGATAAGATTTGCAGTTCGCATTTAAGTTTTTGAAGTAAACAAACTGTTATAATATCATTAAAAGTAATCAAAAAGGATATTAAACTCATGCTGACGGTGGTAATCTTTCACTTTTTCCTCATAATAATAACAAGGTCACTAGAGTGGCACAATATGTCACGTTTGGTGGCATCGAAAATTTCGAAAATTAATTCTGTTGTAACCTGTGGTTAGATATGAGTAATTTTTTGTAATTAAACTTTTATTGATCTCTTTATTATTCTCCAATATAAAAAAATGGCAAAAACGCACAAAAAAAATTCGCCACTAAAGTGACCCGAAGAATCATTTCTGAAGAACGACCCACATAACACCTTCTCTAACCCCGGATGCCGCGATAGGCATCGCGCTTCTGCCCAATTCGATCTATGTACGTTTATGGTACCGTGAAAGGTGGTTTGGTAACAATGTAAAATGTTGCAGTATTGGGTGTAAATAACAGCTGATGGCGGCATGTGTTATGTGATTATTTTAAATATAACACAGTATTTTTTACTGACTTCTCTTCGCGAAAAGATAATTCTGATTTTCTAAAATATTTATTATTCTTAAGGATGAATAATACTAACATTATTCTTTACAATTAATCAAAAGAATGTTTTCTTCTATGTAACATCCCCAGCTAGGCCCCATAAAATGTGAATTTATTATAAAGTAGTTTACTACAAGATCCTAGCGCAACTCTGAAAAAAAAAAAAACTTGCGAAATACACTACACGCCACGCAAATATTCTTTCATGCATCAGAATCAGTATTAAATAATACATTAAAAAATTGAAAGTCTGTGTTTACTGTTGTATTGTATCATCATTTTTAAATAAATATTTGGGGCTAATTTAAGTTTATTTGAGAGGACTGCAATTCTGTAAAACACAAATTAACTCTAGGATTACAGGATAAACCCTGATAACAAAAACCCTTGCGTCCATGTGACGTGACCTGTTTCGATCGGTTTTTGCTCCGCTGTGTAATGTGCAGTGCATTTTATTCATAGTTCCTAGATAACCTGTGGGATTATAAGTTTTTTCATCATTATAGTGTTTGTAAAGGGGTACTTAATTGCTTCATCTGGCTTAGTTTGATGCGAACTATATTTTTAGTAGGATAGGCAGAGCGTCAGTGGTCTTATAAACCCAATTCGCGACGTTTATAAAATATAAATCACAATAATTGTCAAAGGGTTTTTAGGTAGGATACCATGTAGTGCGGATTCAATTTCTAGGTAAAAAGACATACGTTACTACTACCCCTACCTACAGTTCTGTCATAAACGGTCAACAGTAAATCGCTCTATCGTTGGTCGTCGACTACTACAGATGTGGTGTCACGGATTCAAATACAGCCTCGTTATTTTTTTTTTGCAAAATAACCTAATTATTGACCCAGATTGAATAGATACTTGTACCCAGGAAGAGCACGCAAGTAGTAACTGCAGGGAGGTAGTAACTGTACCTACATGGGGAACGCTATCTCGCATCGGCGGGACAATAGCGCCCGAGTATGTTGGCTGGGTGCGCGGGCGCACATATTCGTACATACGGGGTGTTTAGGGCTATTTATAAAATTATTTGTACTGTATATTGTGTGGCAGAAAGCCTGATTATTGTAAAAGTAAGATGATCCATGTTTTCGGATGTAAATAGTTGGTTTAGTAGAAGTAGGGAGTGCACTTGTGTACCTATTGTGCAAGCCACGTGCAAACACTCTGCCATCAAAACAACATCTTGCGCAGACGGTTCATTTAATTAAGATTAGCAGCCGTTAGCGAAAATTAGTTTGAGTTTCATTGCCTGACTGTTACGTCATAGGTAATCATTTAAATATTCTTCGAACAGAAGCGTACTAATCATTTGAACGCCCTGTACCACGCGAGATGCGAACCATCAGCTAGTTGCGAACCTACGGCGCCCCTAGCTATACTAACTGTACGCTTTTGACGTCGTACTCAATTATTTAAGAACAGTATGTTAAGAACCTGTTTCTCATTATCTGTGGTGAAAATCTGGTCTACATTACTGTTATATGTTGCTGGTATGTTGATGGTAACATAATAATCATGGTGTTATGAGCTATTTGCTTATGTAAGTTTATTTTACGGGTAGTGCAAATCTTTGGGTCAAATCTATAATTAACTTTCAATTTTGTTCTTCAAATAATAAATAAGATTAATTCCATGTTTTTAAATTTTCTGGTGGCAGTTTTTCTTAAAAGTATTGCGGCTGGAACGTCAAGAGATTATTTATCTAACAGGATGCTATAAAAAACTAGAACTACTTACAACTACTCTCACTCTACAGATGATTGAGATTTATGATATTTTCTATTTATTACGTAAAATGTAGTTAATTGATTATGTAACTGCTCTAATAAACTTAGTATCCGTAATTAACTAAAACTTGTTTTGCCTCAGGGCTTAATCAAACTGTCTCAAATTTGAATGACTTGATTAAAACTTACTAAGAATTTTGTTTTTTTTTTCTAAAATTTGGTCGTGGTTCTTGTTCATGTTCCTTGGGGAAAGTTGTTTAGTTTCATGGAAAAGTTTATACCTGAAAGTTTGATCAACTTTTTTTTTCCCGGTATAGAAAACTCAAGTATCCTATCGTTAGTTAACAATAATAATGGAGGCAATAAAAAACTGGTGTAGGTGCCTTTGTAAACCTGACCCACTTAAAAACTTTGACACTTTTAGATTGCGTCCAATATGAGACCGCCAAAATTCTATTCCAATTACACTTGCGGACAAATATTTATATTCACAAATTACTTTATTTCAGAGCTGACTGTGACTATGATATACTTTGTTTGTAGTACAGTAAAAGTGTAATTTATGCTTACATTAAATCACGCCTTTATACCTTACGTGGTAGATGCAGTGTCAACACAAAATGTTATTTTGCGAACTTTCAGTAGATTTTAATTTTAGATAGAGTAGTAATTCTATCGGAAATATAGTGTTTAGATTTGAAAAATATGTGTTCTTATTTTGCCGTTCAATTTTGGGATGGACGGATGCTGGGCATATTTAATTTATGTAAAATTTTAGGTACAGTACCTACATGGCAATATATTTTGCACATCGACATTTGGAAAGTGATAGTGAGGTAATCCAGTCGTTATGGTGCGACAGAGAAAACGCTCTATAAATCCTAGAATTTAGCTGACGACGTGCAATGCCTAATGAACCCGTAGGTACTTTTTATCATTACAATGTTGCTGTGAGTTGTTACTTTTTTGTCCCCAAGTGTAGTAACAATATCCCTCACTAAAGGAGGGTATTTGGATTGCCCGTGCGCGTCGTGGCGAGAATTCACACTCGAATGGATCCCCGGGTCCCGACACCGTGGTAGGGTTTCGGTGAGCACGCTTTTACCAAATTTCGGGACCATTCCTTTTTTTTTGTCTCAAAATTGGTTTTAAAGCCCACCCTTAATATAGCCTTTTTATACATAAGTGTAGACGTAAATTAAATCTGTGTGATATGGATTGCTTTTCATAATATCCATTAGTGGACATGAACATTGAGCATGGACAAAATTCTACAGGGAGGAATGAAAATGAAAAAAACTCCTATATTGAACGTTCCAACGCAAAGTTTTGTGATTTCTGTCAAAATTGCACAAAAAAGTCGGTAGTTGTTGCCCACCTCATGAATGATATAATTATATGAGTATGATTTTGATATACTATACAAATGCAGTTATCATCTTCATTATCTCCTTAGCCTGTTCCCATGTTACACGGGGTTGGCTACCTAATCTAGGGGATTAAACACAGAGCAACTGCCATATCTGACCTCGGCAACCCAGAAGGGATAAACCAGAACCAATCTTAGATACCTAAGGCTTTTTCCAGGTTAGTGGCCAACCCAGCTGTCAGAGTTTTGAAGTCGCCAATGCCAACTATACCTACAAACGCAATAGAGACGATGTTGTAGACTGTTTGTATGGAAAATAATGCAAATACTTCCCTATTAAAAAGTGTCGCAAAACTGCTTCTCTATCCACAAATCCTTGCAAGAACTTATTATTCAAGCCTCTTTATTACTCTGATCTAAATTAAGCCAGCATCGCCCACAGCCAAATCTCGAGCGACGCCGCAGGGCGCCACTAGTTATAAACTTATCCGATACTTTACGCACACCCACGCTTCTGGCCTAAGTTAGATCTTAGGGCTAAGCCACATCACTGGAATAAGAATAAGAATATACTTTATTGCACAGAAAATAAAAGATACAAGAAAAGAGAAATGATACAAAATAGTAATACAAATAGGCGGCCTTATTGCTAAGCAGCAATTTCTTCCAGGCAACCGTAAGGGCACAGGAAAATAAAAATTAAACAAGTGGGCTGGCATACATTTCAGGCAATAAATTACTACCAAAAGAAAAAAGTAGATACAATAATACAAAATAAGCTACCAAAGTGTAAATTAAAACAATATATACCTAGTCATACCTACGAGTACATAAAATTACTTATACCTACTTAGAAATACATAAATATAATACATATAGTATACATATAAATATAATATAATACATAATTATATAAAATTACAAAAATATTAAGAAGAGAAAACTATTACAACCAATTAATTCAAGGAAATACGCAAATGTAAGCGGTGGAATGGATGGTGAAAATGGAATATGTCGGTTTGCGGCGCTGTTTTGGACCAACCAGCTATCACTTTTATGCGGCAAATCATTTTTTTTTATTCAATTTAATAAGAAAAGTTGTTCAGTTTCAGGAGAATGACACCCTTAACACGTTTGATTCAAAAATACCTTCTGCAGGTTTTAAGAGACCGGGAATGCCTAGCCAAACAAATAAAACAACTTTAACTCAGAAATTCTTTAGATAAATGAAAGAAATTGGCTTCTCAATTCTCCGATACAAACCGTCTGATCAAAGTGGTCATTTTGTATAGGGAAGTAAATTTTTAATTCTTTATTAATTAACTGACAACCTGTCACTACATCGATACATGTTGTCCTCAATTTTTGTCAGACGTGGCAAAGCGCCTTTTACGACGCGTTTGATGCTTTGCCTACCCCATAAGGGATAAAGGCGTGATTTTATGTAGGTATGAATGTATGTTACTTACATTTTATAGACTGACAGTGTATGCTGGCCTGGCCCTTACAACTAAAACTAACTTCGAAGTTAGAGTTAACTTACTTACAGCTCAGCTCTAAGTTACTCGGTTGACAATTGTATCTGAGAATTTGTTGGTGAATGTAATTGGTGTTTACCGTTTAAGATTGATTTAAGTTATGGCAATTGTCGTTTGGGAATTTTGAGCCTGACGTTATTTGGTTTGGGTTTGATTTCTTATTGAGATTAAATAGTACGTTTGTGCTGTAGCTAGCGTATCAGGTAAATTGTCAAAACAAATTACTAGCTAGGTATAGAGTAATTTATTTAGCGTTAAACTAGCGAAAAACGTGATTTCGTTTGGAATGAGCGTTCAAATACATAAAATATTTTTAAAATTGTAGTGCAAAGAATGTTTAGGTAGGTAGTCTAAATCAGTTTTTTTTTATACAAGATAAGACTAAGGAAGTAAGGAACCGCATTTTAGCTGTTAAAGATAACATTATGAATAAATTTTATCCTACTTCTATAATTAAATCATTAGAAATTTTCACGGCTGTCAAAGATAAAGTTTAGTTTAGTCACTAAACCATTGTATGTAAAAAAGCAAGACATTTGAATGCATAATTTAAATAACTCCTGTTTAATACAAAAACTTATCCAGTTATATCATTATATTCCTAGCCTATCCTATAAAATATAATTTTACCATACTCCCCTATTAACCTGTCTTTTCCCATCAACAAAACCATTTTGAAAACCAGCTCTGAAATCAAGACGTTGTACATCACATCAGCAGGACCGACATTTTCACGATCATCGATCTGCATCCCGACAATGCAACATAACATTATAATACCAAGTTACATCTAAGCTAGGAGTAAGTTAGAGTCAGTCAACGGCGGTACCGAGCATTTTGCATCAATAAATACAGTCAGGTAACGGACTCTGAGAGTAATGCCGACTGGGGTAGCAGTTAAGTTACTTAAGTTAGAAGCTTCACTAGGGATGGGCTGAGGGGTTTGCTAATCAAAGTTGAGATGGATATCTTCATAGATTTTTATTTTTTGAAATCAATATCAAATACACACAACTCACTTTTGTTTTGAATGAAATCGGTTAAGCTCATACCTAATTGTTTTTTTTATATTTTTGATCAGAAAATTGTATAATTTAAGTGCTTTTTCTAGTCACATTCGTGCCGTTGATGTGGTTGGGTCGAAACATCTATTGAAACTTCCTGTCAAAGCTATCATCTCGTAAACCTCTGAGTAACGTTGTGTTATTTGTCAAACAATTTGTAAATTTGAAATTGACTTAAAAAGTAATTATGTTAACTTTTCTATCCTCGGAAAACGAACCTACAACCCCCGGCTTAAGAATCAAGGCTCAGACCACTAGCCCACAGAGTTTACTTTATTCAGTGAACATTAGAAAGTCAGTTTTCCCATCTAAGCCCCCATCCCTACCGTCTAAGTGCGTTGCAGAGAGCAACTCGCAATTGACGACGCTCTCCGACCGTTTTAGATACGGTTTAAACCATTTTTTATGTGACGTCTCTTAGTGAATTAGAATACTGATATCCTATATTAGATAGATGAATACGTTTAGAAGTTAGATGAACATGTCTGGAAGGAGGAGAGAGTTGTTTAAGTCTTTAAGAACTATCAGTGGACTCCGAATGTCCCAAAACATGTCGCGAAGCACAACTAAAAATTCCAAGTGAGTGCCCGTCCGTGTTAAGTTATATTTAGGATGTATGAAAGTTGCCCAACTTTTCACTTTGATCCTACTTATAACTTTCGGAAAATATGAATATTTATAAAAAATTACTGACACAAGAGACATTCCACCTTAGGTCTCACGGTGTGCAACGCACTCTGCTATTTCAGTAGGATCGAGTGGGATAGTAGTAGGTGTTATAGGCTACGGTGCTGCTTATCATCAGGTGGGCCGTATGCTTACTTGACACCTATATAACACTAACAGATTCAAATATGAAAATTCCCCGCCGGACCAGTTTTACCATTGGACAGTACCATATCCCGTCTTATAGCTTAGTTTTAGCTATCAAAATATCGTTGACACTCTGACAATCGCAGGGATCATAAAAGGTTGATTTTAGGTATAAAAATATTAAACATCTGCGATTATAATATTGTCAAAGTTAACTTATCCAAAAGTCCCATGGTCAAATTCCACAACCTCCTCCCAGGGTCTGTGGCTCGTATTTATAAAGCGATCTCAAGTTTGAGAGCGATATTAAGTGTGGATTTGACAGGTCGTTTTGTACTAAAATGACATTTCTGATTCAAACTCAAACTCGCTGTCACTCTCTTGAGAACTGATTATAAATACGGGCCTGTATAACTTGACTTATCTAAGTTACAGTGTAAGTGGACACCGCGGTTACTCCGTAAACGTCTCAGCGCCTCCGAAGTAACTTGACTCCTGTGTCAGTAGGTTACCGACATGCCGGACAAGTTAGAGCCAAGTTGGGGTTAAGTTAGCGTCGTCTGCGCATCGGAGAACATGGTTGGGATTGGCTTACGGATTAGTGGGCACCTGTGGAACAAAGTTTTGATATTAGTAGCTATAGATTGTGACGTAGAGAATCGACCTATGGAAATTATTGAACGGAATAATTTCAGAGACAAAATAAGAAAATTAAAATAAGAGGAGTGGCTGAGACAACGAAATGGAACACCAAAAAAAGTTACTGTCAGAAATTAAAAATCACAGCTAAGTACCTCAAAGTTTGTTCAATTATTTAAATTTTGTATGATCGTTGTAATGAGTAAAAATGCAAGTTATTTAAATAATAAGAAAAATTTAAACAAAAAATTAAGTTACATCAAACGCGTTGATGTCTTTTGTATGAAGCATCTAAATTAGGCTCCCAGATACTTGCTAATAATACAAAACTTGATTTTCTAACTAATCATCCAAGAGGGTCCATACATCCGACTGTTTAAAGAAATCTTAAGCTTACCTTCACTGCTACCTATCTCAACTTAGCTAAGTAAGACAGTTAAAAAATTAGCATCATTTATCGGCGTCTTAGGTCCGGTCGAAGAATTGCTAGATGGATGAATATGGAAACTCATTACTCTTTAAGCTACTGAATACTTTGTCAAAACAGTTGATTGTTTCCCTTGTGCCAATAATGTGCTAATCAGCTGTTGAGTTTTCTTGGGGAAGTGAGTTATTTGAGTAAGTACAATAGAGTAAGAATAAATCCCGATCGCCATAATTTAGGTTAGGCCCGTGCCCTCGTTGGGGACTTATATGAGCTGATCATGAATGATAAAACTTAAAATGGTCAACATAAAATATGTGATAAATTTCAACTTTTTGTCAAGCCTGTGATGTCACCTATTACAGGACAAAAGCTACCCCTCTTTTACGCCACTTGTCTCGGTTTTATATGACTGATTCTGAGTTTGCAAGAATCCCAAGTAATAATTGCATTGGCGATTACATTATAAAACTTTTCTGCCTTTATTACGTCAAACTGCAAAACGCGTTCATGAGTATAATGACTTCTCAAATGTCAATAATCACTTTCATATTTTGCATAACATATTAAACAGCAGCATCCAATTTAAGCTCAACTTTGGCCTTACTCAAGTTCCGTTCCAAAGTCAAGGTCTGCCCCAAAAACCTTTTCAAAAACGGCCCCATATTTCCGGCCGTTCCGAATCTAAGCCTTCTTCCCTCGAGGCTCCGGGATAACCTGCTATAAGACTTTTTTATTTATATTCCCTTCCAACATCCTAAAACCCACCCTAAAACAAAAGACATAGAGTCAAACATTGAATAAAAGTTTCTCTGAGAGTACGCTCACACTTATTTAAATAAGGTAGTCGGTGTGTGAAAGAGATAGTATTAAATTTATATGTGAGGGATAGGGACGGAAGATGGCGATGTTGCCGCGCTTTTTTGTAGTGATGTGATGAGGTCGGTTGCTCTTGTTTATGTTTTAAAGAAAGTGTTTTTTGCTAATAGAAATAGTTCGTGTTCCAAGTTATGTTATTCATATATTTTTATGCAAGTGTCTATGTTTTATTTTTATAATTCAATGATGGCTATCAACTTCATAAGATATACTTTTTTATTGTTTATTTACATAATATTTCTTGTGATTTCATGATAGGTACCTACATTGAAAAATATTATACATTTTGTATATTTAAAAAGCATATAATATCATTTTTTTTTAAGCAGAAAGTAAAAGAATCGAATCACGAAGTGCATTTAATGTGATGAAGGGAAACCCGTCAGACCTGGTTTCAGAGTGTTTTAACCTCGGTAAACTTCCAAAATGATCTGTCTTCTCTCACCTAAAAACTATTCTGTATGAGAAAATCAGCCTGTGTATCTTTCTAATCAGTCTCATACATTATCTAAAAAAAAAACCTTACTAAAATATTATAAATGCGAAAGTTTGAATGTTTGGATGTTTGTTACTCAATCACGCTTCAACCACTGGACGGATCGGGATGAAACTTGGCACACAAGAAGGATATGTTCTGGAATAGGGCATAGGCTACTTTTCATTTCGACGGAACAACTCATTTAACGCGGGTGAAACCGCGGGCGGAAAGCTAGTATTTTATATTTTTCTTGCAACATTGCTTTTACTTGGAATTGATATCTTCGACCTCAGTCGAAGTCAGTCAGAAGTCAAAATACCTGTTCCAAACTGCAGTGTCCCATCACTATCCGGCAGATGGCGTCGACAGCAAATTCGGCGCGGCATTCCTCGCGTCGCCCTCCACTCGCGTGCGCACGCGCAGCCTCCGTCCCACTCGCAATTAGTGCACTATAAGCATGCTTTAAAGAAAATACATATAGGAAAGAGGTAAAAGTGTCCTTATCAGAGGCAAGAGTAGAAATATCAGAAGCATAAGAGTAGAGTCAGGTATCAAAAGGCAATAGTAGACTTATCAGGGGCAAAACTAGCTGTATCAAGAGAGTAGCTTCACTAAGATGCAAGAGTAAATATTGTAGGATTGTGACTATTTCTAGAAGTGACAGGGAAATTAGCAAAGCATTCCTAACGTCACCCTCAACTCTTGTGCGTACGTGCAGCCTCCGTCCCAACTCGCAATTAGTGAACTATAAGGAAAATACGGGCAGAAAAGAGGCGAAAGTAGCCTTTAGGAGTAGCTATTACAGGCAATGGTATTGTATACCAGACGTAGCCCTTGTATTTTACGTTTATAAAACTTACAATGAACACAGTGACCGAACAAGTGTTAATAGTTTCCTTCTGTAGCACGGGTTTGCTTGTGTTTTTCATTCACAAGTACAAAACGGTCCTGAGATAATAGGGAGAGTTGAGGATTAGATGTGACTCGGCCATTTGGACCATTTCGGGCTATTCCAACTGTGTGGATATTTTTCATTAATATTCGTTTTGGAGTCGCTTCTAAGCCGCCGTAAAAGAAAAAGTCACCATCAAGAAAGAAAAAAAAATGAGTATTAAATTAAAATGGACAAGGACGGTCATATTTCTGAGAATGTATACCTATTTTAAAACCCAGTGAGCTTCATTTCAGAGTAAGAACATTTTCAGATCAAACATTTTAAGCATATACTATAGGTACCTACTATTTTATACCTACTTATCTTGTCTTGCTTTTATCTGGCATTTAAGAATATAAGACTCTCTCCTCTCGATTTATAATCCACGAATAAGATTAAAAATGTTCTTGCGAATGTCAAACAACCAACAAGTCTTCTAAAATCTTATCTCCAAAACTCCCACATAACCTTTCTCAAGCTCCGAAAATATAAAAAATACCTTACATAGCGGTCCCACAGACCCACACCCTACAGTAGCTGCGTGTATTTACCCAACTATTAACACTTTACCTTCCAAACATGCGAGGGACCCTTAATAAAAACTGTTTTAACACACAGATTGTGAAAGCATTGTCTTTCGGCCACTGAACTTGTTTTTTTTTCTGGGGTTTGTTTAGTTTTTAATTTAAATGTTCCTTCATAAGAGATACGGGATATTTGTCGGAATTTGAAGAATATTAATTTGACATAGTTTTAGTCATTTCCTTGGCCTTATCCCATTTATTGGGGTCGGCGCAATATGTCTTCTTCTATCTTTCATCCCCGTCAAATCAACACTCACACAATTTGCTCACCCGCTCTAGACATATCTCTTTCACACAATTTGACAAAGTTTTTATGCCCTGGTAAATATAATTTAGCAATTACTTTTATTTTGCTACAGTATAGAAACCATTTTCACATATCAAAGTGGGTCTCCTAATACTTGTCTTGTCTAGCCTATTACAATATTAAATACTACAAGAATAAAATTTGAATATTAATAATAGAAAAGTAGAGACAGAAAAGAACCTACTGTTTTTAAGGACTGTTGCAGCTTCGTACAAATACCTAACATAAGTACCTACGCTTATTTTTTTTTAAATATCGTTATACTACGAAAACAGTTTACTATAGCGTGGTTGGACCACCTAGATACTTAGCCTTCTAGTAAAAGGGATGCGACTCCAAAGTATAGCAGTCCTGTAGAATACAAATAGGTTTATTAACATGTTTATTTACATGATGAACTAAGAACTATAAAAATATACAATGCCCCTTCAACTCATCCACTTAATCATAATAAAAATTGCATACAAGATAACGAGAGTTTTGGTCTATTGAGACTAAACAATTTTTTACTAAGACTACCGGAAATGAAAGTAGGTTTTCTAAAGTTTTACTTAGCGCTGTTAAAAGCGTCTTCGGGGAACTGTATAAGAGTTACAGTTCTTTTATTTCACCACTGCCGCTAAGCCATGCTTGTGGTTATGTGTACAGACACGTGCTGTTGTATGCGTAACTACAGGTTAACTATGCCAAACTCACGCACAGTAAATCAATGTGCAGGTTTTATACACACAGGTATGGCGAACAGCGTGGTTCTTCCATGCTGGACTGGGAGTGATAGAAAAACATAGAATGTGCCAGCTGCATCTCCTCCCGTGCATGCTGCAAGAATCAGTTAAGGGAATCGAGGGATTAGTGTATTGCAATTGAGACGATGGACTGACAACCCGTCACTATAGCAATATACTATTACTATTATAATCATCATCCAAATTAACCCTCAAAACTTGTCAGACGTATCGAAACGACATATATGTCGTTTTTGCTCTGCCTACCCCATTAATAGGGATAAAGGCGTAATTTTATGTATGTATGTATGTATGGTATGGCGAAGCGGCAGTTGTGAGATAAAATACTCCACAGTTTTACTATGCCGTGTTCACGCACTCTATGGAAATATGCAGGTTTAACACACACCTGTATGGCTAAGAGGCAGTCGTGAGATTAAACATCTGAATCTGTGTTTATCCCTCTGAGAGGTCGGTGTCATCAAACCGCTTGCGTCCAAATTCTCATAGAGTGACGGAGACTGAGCACGCGCATGTAAGATGGACGTGCGCTGATACAGGGCTTACTGGGAACTGGCGCATCTTCAGCAGACCGCGGGATAAGAGGCAGCGAATGTTGGATTAAGTGTGTTTAAAAGAGGATACAGATAATTTGGTACGGAATGTATAAATGTAAGAAAACATTCGCAACATGCTGCGTCAACACTTTGAAAATACTGCGTCGCACTTTTTGTATTTTTTTCGCTTGCAGCAGACGTACATTGTCTTTTTCAAAAAAATTACAGTCTGTGATGTAGCTATAATATGCGAGCTCTCTTGATGCAGTAAAATTGCACTCACACATTTGAAACTTACGTATGACATCATTATAAACTTGATAAGATTTATTATATTTTCTATCATACCTTTCATATTATTAAACACCAACAAGGATGTACTACATTACTTCAGACTTGACTACAGGCCTAGCTATTTTAACACACCACTTTTCCTTGTTTATCACACCATAAAACGCTTTCATCGTAACCCTTGCACTGCGTAAAAAACAATTGTTTTTAATAATAAAAACGTTAAAAAAAAGCGGCTACATCGCCACGACATCCCACAGTATCGCCTCGTAATTTTTACGTCTACGCGTCTACGTGTTTAACTCTTTTTGAACGTGGGATGGATTTTGATTTCTCCAAAACTGATTTTTTATAACTTTTATTGCCCCCTGAATGGTTTTGAAGCGGTCGTTAAAGTTTAAGCGAAGTTCAAAGTATTCAATGGGGTTTTTAATAGATTACAGTAATTGAAATCCTAAAGAATATATTAAACTTTAGGTGTCTGTTTCTTAATTATTTTTCTTACAAAATATTCTCTTTAGAGGTCTTGATATAATAATGAAAATTGCAAAGTTTGCTTTTTATTATTTTTTCTTTTAGACAGGTATGTATTTTTAGGTAATATTGAAAAACATGTAACATTCACCTACCCTAACCTAACCTTATTTTTTTTTTTTTTTTAACCCTAATTAAGAAAAGAGAAGTAAAAGAATTTAAGTTAAGATTAAGAAAAGCTAAATGTTGAGAATTTAAAGGACGATTTTTTGTAAATGTAAAGATGAAATTTAAGATACGAAAACTTTAATTAAAATTCTTCAGTTGCAAGTAAATCACTTCAAGTAAATTATTATAAACTACACTTAAACGCAACACTAATCGTAGATAGAGCACGGATCCATCAGACACGAATCCCAGAAGGCTGGACATGGACAAAGCTGAAGACACTGTAAATAGAGGAAAAGAAAGAACTTAAAATAACAGAATTGGTTTCAATTTAATGAGTTGAGATTAGTATTTGGCCAAATGAACGTCTAGTGGTATAATAGGACCTAAAGTTGCGAACCGCTGTTGTAACCCCTGAACTTTAATGACTCGAATGGCATAACCTACTTTGCCTAATGATAGTTAATTAGAATAGAAAATACTAAACTTACGAAAGTGATGATGAAGATGAATAGAATAAAAATAATCCTAATATTTAGCAAATGTTCAACAATAAAGATTTAAGAGGGTGAGGAAGACTAATAATCTTAGCATTCAAATATATTGAAAGAAATTTGCTGTTTCAAACAAGATAAAACTACAACAGCATTTTTGTGTTTTTGGTAAAGCCGGGGCACCGCCCTTTCCCGCCACCGTGCAGTGCTCCTCGTCAGCCAGACTCTGGACAGAGCTCCTCCAATATATTTAATCCTGATATGAGGGGAAGTATCTTTAATTCAAGTCAAAATGCAATATTTTTGTCAGTCAGTCTAGTCATACTTTACTAAGTATACAAAAGGACAAGAGGGTATATCCATCAAATCTAGGTTTGTTCCTGAACCTAGTGTATGGTTAGGTATTCCAAATGAAAACCTTTCACATTAATTCATTATTTAATTTGAGTATAATGTATTTCATTTTTGTATTTAATGATGTGGTAACTTTAGTTTTACTGTGATTTTAATATCAGGATTTCTTTTGAATTTACATTTACTGAGTTTAATGGAACAAATGAATTCACGACATCTAGATTTACTTATTTACTAGAATTGTGAATCTATGAAAATTATATATTTGAAAACAAAAAACATTAATCTTCCATTACAAAGTCAGAAAGAATCTATTTCAAAATAAAATAAAATGAAAATATGAAGAGAATTTACTGCAAGCAAAACATATTTTAAACTTTTGCAGAATCTACTTTAAGTTAAAGGTAATTATTTATTTTCAACCTTCTACTAAAAAGTAACATCAATTTTGTATTTTAAAATTGTCAAACCTAGTTTCTTTGAACTAAGTAATAAGAAATGGTGAATCGAACTGTACTTGTATAGTTTCCCATTCTTTATTTAGAGAAAACTATTAAGGCTTTGTCTTAGCTTGGCCTAGTAAGCTCAAATCCAACATCACTTTCATAAAAGTAACTTCTTTATTTATTACTTTTGACATTGCAAACTATCTATGCAACTCCGTATAAAATGTAAAAGGCTGGTAATAAACATTTGGTTAAATTATATCAAAACAATAAAAAACTTTATACGAATAAAAGTTACGGAAATGTAACTCTCTAAATGCTTAAAATTTCCACTGCTTGGCATTTGAGTATGGCCTTGAATCTAAATATGACATTCATTCTAAATCCGTTTAAAATGTTAGTTAGATAACTATTACTAAAATGTCATTAATATAAATTTCTAATGTGAAAATATTCATAAAATGGAATTAAATGTTTCCTGAATTAGGTATAAAAAGATGTATCAAAAGATTATTAAACTTTGCATTTCTGAATTTTGAATAATATTTAGTTGTAGCCAAAATATGTAGATGAACATAAAATACTGAATAAAAGTAGATATTACCTTTTCAAAACTGTAATTGTCACCCTTCTGGTTGGAACATCGACGTCTCTGAATCAAACCGGAACTGCAGTAGGTACCTAAATAATCTAAAATAATAATATCCGTTCCTATCAGTACTAGTATCCTTTCAAGATTCTCGAAGGTCCGCCAAATTCCCGGAATGTCCACCTAATATTATTGAAGCTTCGAATTCCCGGTAGGTACACCTAATATTCTTGAAGATCCATCGCATGCCCGGAATGTCCACCTATATTGAAGATCCGTCGAATTCCCGATAGGTACACCTAATTCTGATATCAATATCCTAAACAATCTGGCTATACTACTAACAAATTAACAATAATCTAAAACCACGCCTCAAATATCTGCAGGGTAAATCTAAGAACAATGTATCAACAAATTCGAACTATTTTTGAAACTATTTCTTACTAATAAAATTGTACGATTTAAAATGGATGGGTGACCGCTTCTCACGTCTGACTCGAACTAGCTAAAAAGTAGTACAAAAGTTCCGCAACAAGATAAATAATTTCTGGATATCGACATGTCGTGCTACTACACCACCGACTTTGCTATGGAGGAATAAGTGCGTCTACATTTCTTACAAATTTACGAACTTACATACCAGATTGAATGTAGGTCAACTTTTCGTTCCCATGACGTGGCATGCCTGTGAAATATTAATGAGTAGGTACTTCCTACTAGGTAGACACACAAATTTACACTAACCTATTGAAATAGCGTCATACCAAAACGTACCCTCCGACGCACAAAATCCTGAAACAATCCTACTCTGCAAAATAACCAACAACTATATCGCAGTTCCGTGACCTAACGAGAAACTATCCCGCAGAAGAAAGTATAAATAATTTAAACGAAATCGAACCTACGACCTAGCTCATGCATTATGAGTACCGAAGGCTCTAACTAAATGCACCTACGAGGCAAAGCGCGCAACGTACTACCTACCGTTCCGTACCCGCACGTCGTGGTTATAACTACCTACCGTTCCGTACTTTATTTCCGTTCAAACAACGTATAATTTCATAAAAATAGGTACACTTAAATCACAGCTTCACACAGATACAATAGAATAAAACGTATGGAAAATTCCTGAAAATGTACACATAAAATTTTCGTAGGTAGAATTCACAATCCGAAGTAAAAATATAGAATGTAGAAATATACTCGGAGAAAGCTAAAACACATGACAATATGTAGAACCAGAATATCACAGATTTTAAACAACATACTACAAGATTCTAACTTATGAAAAATGTGAATTTCATTTACGTAGTTACAATGACTAGGAAACAATATGGCAGACACGGCTTAGTACCGACACTCATACTCATACGCTTTTCCTTACGTTACGCGATTACAAAACTTTATATTGCACTGTTATATTCTGTATCTACGAAATATAAGGAAAGATCTGACCAGATAAATAGCTGCAGACGCCATGGCACCACCAGCACCCGTCGCCTTCCCTGGAACCAAGAAGCCTCTTCAAAGTTGCGACCGTCGCTCCCGGCGCCTTTCCAAAAGTGTCACAACCGCATGTTTTTCCAAGGAAGCGTCTGTGTAAACCGACAAAATTACGATTACCACGGAATACTTAAAAATCGCTAATGAATCAAAACTTTTATAATTCGTCGAGTAATAACCAATGGTAGCCATTCGTAGTTACAATAATCATGACTTAACCAATAGAATTTCACACCTGTCACTGTCGCTCATAAGAGAACAAAAAGGGACGGCAACAATCTCAGCCAAGATTTTTCCAACACTACCCTCCACGAATCAATAGCATTGGCTCCCGGATTCGAACCTAAAGTCAGCCTAGGAGGCTAGCTGTAAAAGTATTCTAATTTGAGAACAGATGGCGCTTTTCCCATTTATTACAAAATTAAGGATTTTACGTAAAAAACATGAGAAATTAATTCGAAAATTATTAAATTGTTACAATCGTTCTTTTTAATCAATTCCCACCATTTATTTAATCAGAAGTTTGATCAAATTTCGCAACAATTCCGTATAGAATGTGCCAGCTCCATCCTATGAATTTTAGTGTGGCGCTGCATGTCGGAGAAAATATCAAATATATGATAATGAACAACCATAGACCTTCCACGTAATACAATGAGTTTTATCTTAGGGTCATTTTGTATTGCGATTCTATGTATTTACATGGAACAAGGAGTTTTATATTGTATGATCTTGACGGTCTAGTTAGTTCCTTTTTTCACCACACTCAATACACCATAAACACGGAGAGGTACTGTAATCCTTTCAGACAGTAATGAATGAACTTGTCAGTCATTTGATTAACATTATTTTTGTTTCGTTTTGATGTTAATGGTATTTGATGTTTATTATAATTTGACAAATATTTATACCGTATTTTATAATGGTCAATATTTGAATCAAATGGATTAACAAGCAATATTGTTAACAAAATAGCAAGTTTATTTCTGAATGCTATTGGTTCTGTTCCGTACTTTGAATGATGTGTAAGCACAATGCAACTTTCACAAACTGTCCAAATTTAATTAATTCTTTACTTTCCTTATTATTGGCTAAGCAGAGTTCTTCGAACCCATTTGCGTATATCGGAACGTCGCGCCTTCTGTCAAAACCAAAATGACAGTTGATAGAACCACACATTCGAAATCGGTTGGACCAGCGTCGCTTCGCTCTAGTCCGACTTTCATGCCAAAACAGCCTAAAATTAATACATCACCGTCGCGAGTGATATCAAACAACTAATCTATCAGCCATTATAGAAGACACTACGAGTCAAGATAAAAGAACCACAAAAAACCAGCATCAGCTAGGGCCCTGGCACTTGGAACTACCCCATCGATACGCCAGGTAAGAAGGATTTTGCTTACTAGCCCTATTTTCCTTACATATTTTTGGTCCTTCGAGCCGGATCTTGGTTTAAACAGTTTGTGTTAGTCTATTTAGTGCTAAAAACTACATATTTCTATAGTTTCTTTGTTCAAAACGCGGACATCAACCGCCATTGTTGAAGCTTACATTCAAGTTTTTTCGCATTTAGAGCTATTATTTTTCAATAATACCATTGCGTACAGTATTTTTACAACCTATTCTTACTATACATATCGATATTCATACGAAATAAGTTGATTTCAAAGACTTCATTTCACAAAATTTCTTACGAGCCACGCGGCCGATGCCAACCGACAAAGAGTTCAAAGTCCGTTCTACCGTTGACCTACTTATCTTATTTCATTTATAGCGGTTTTGCATTACGTGCAGTGAACCAATTTTAGTAGTTTCTTAAAACTCACCCAAGCGATTTTGCATTTCGTGTAAAATTCACTATTTAGCGGTTTTGTATTACGTACAAAATCCACCCAAATTATTTTTCTTCCATGCTGGACTGGGAGCGATAAAAAAACTTAGAGTGTTCCAGCTGCCCTTCATCCCGGGCATGCTGTAGAAGCCAGCAAAAGGGACTTTAGGCAGATACATCTGAAGTAGCCATCAAAACTCATCACTCGCGACGTAGCAACATTTTATTTCTTTATTCATTAACACTCAGCCTAAACCCTTAGGGATAGAGGAGTGAATCTGTTTATCTTATTGTATTTATTTATTTATTTTTAACATAACGTGGAAGTGTACACAAACCTCACATTCACATAGGTATTATTTAATTAATATACATAACAATGGAATTGGAACAATTAGGTTTCGAACGCGAACTAGCCCTTAATAGCTTGCAGCTTATGGTAAATTGTAAGGGTAATGAATCCGAATTTCGAGTACGGGCAAAAGAATTAGCTACGATCAAAAAGTCATTCTTTCAAGCTCAATTAAAAATTGAAAAACTTTTGGCAAAACAAGAAAAGTTCGATAAAGAAAATAAAGACGAACAACTCAAGTTTCGTAATGATTTTGACAAATTATATTTTGAGGTTCAAGTAGTCTTGGAGTCTCTTAAGGAACAACGTAAACAAAGCGTGTCCGATCTCAACATGTCGCAACACTGTAACGCACATTGCTACAGTCATAACGCGATTTCTGCCAATTCTCATATACGTTTACCAAAATTATCTCTACAAAATTTTGATGGTAAATTAACGGAATGGAATGCGTATTATGATTTGTTCAAATCTATTGTTCATGATAATGCAACCTTAACAAACGTTGAACGATTTCGCTATTTATTGTCGTCATTAAGAGGCGAACCTTATAACTTATTAAAAACACTTCCGGTTACCGACAGTAATTATGAAAATGCGATACAAATTTTACTAACCCGTTATCAAAACAAACGAGTTATTGCAACCAAACATTTGGATAATATCTTAGACATGGAGCCTATGTCGGATAAAAACGTAGAACGTAGTCTACGAAACATCATGAATGTTTACATGGAAAATTTAAGTGCGTTAACGGCTTTAGATATTCCAGTTTCGGAATGGAGTTTTATTCTTTTGAACATTCTTTTGCGAAAAATTACACCGAATATTAGAAAACGGTTTGAATTATCTCTAAAATCATCTAATGAAATTCCGGAATTGTCGGAATTACTTAATTTTTTGGAAAAGGAATTAGCGGCATTAGAAGTGATGTCAGCGACAGCGCGTTCCGTTGCAGTCGCCGGCGCCGCTATGTCTGGACCTAACACGGCGCCCGGGCCATCCTCACGGCAAGCGCAAATCGCGCGCAATGCATTATCGCGATCGCATTCGGATGTGTATTCTAATCGTACGAATGAGCTGATGACTCATCGATTTCCTCGTACCATGAGTGTTCACGCTACTACTAGGGCTGAATATTTCAAGCATTTTAAATGCGCTTATTGCCAGGATAATTCTCATCACTTGAATAAATGCGACATATTTCAAAAATTGACTTTATTAGAGCGTAAAAAATTCGTCTCGGAAAATAAAGTATGTGGTAATTGCTTGTGCCTGGGTCATGAAACAAAGGATTGCAAATCACGTCATAACTGTCGTACGTGTTCTCAGCGTCATCATTCTTCATTACATGAAAATGTGGCCGTACACAACGTGACTGTTATGTGTACACGTTCTTCTCAGGAGTATCACTCCGCCACGGACACTTCCCCGGAGTTACACTCTGTTGCGGATATTCTCCCGGAGTTACACTCTGTAGCGGATAATTCCCCGGAAATACACTCTGAAGCGGAAAATTTCCCCGAGTTACGCTCGGAAGCGAAGATTTCATCTTTTCCACCAGTACTTGGTGTTTCTAAACCTATGCGAAAGAAGGATTGTACGGTTCTTTTGAGCACTGCATTGGTAAATGTTCGACCTATGAAGTTAGGACCATACGTACCGCGTTTAATACGAGCCATTGTGGACCCGTGTTCTATGGTCACACTTATTTCTGAATCTTGTGTTCAGCGTCTTGGACTATCGCGCTTCCATAGCAAAGACAAAGACTCTATTGCTGGTATTTGCGATAAAGTTGAACAATCACATGGGTCTACCTTCTGCGAAGTTACGCCTCGCGACAAACCGGAACCTAAACTTTTTGTCGAAGCTCTTATTATGCCTAAACTATCGAGCTATTTACCGAATGTTCCTGAATCTATTCAGAATCTTTCTCATCTTAAAGATCTTCATTTAGCGGACCCAGAATTACGTTCTGCGCGCCCCGTTGAACTTCTTTTGGGATCAGATTATATTACGGAAATTATCGGAAACGATAATATCAAAGGCCCAGAGGGTACACCTATGGCAATTAATAGCATATTTGGTTATTTGCTCAACGGTGGAATACATCATAGTCTTATCACACCGCAAGTGTGTATGAATATAACTACTTGCCAATTAAATAAAACTATACAAAGATTTTGGGATATCGAGTCAATACCTGAAGAAAAAAGGACCTTGACTAACGATGAAGCTCTTTGTGAGTCCATTTTCGTGAAAACTCATAAACGCGCGGATAACGGAAAGTACATTGTTTCCCTTCCATTTAAGAAGAATGCACCACCTTTGGGTGAATCTCGCGACATTGCTCTCTCACGTTTATACAAACTAGAGAGAAGACTTTCACAGAACCCTGCTTTACAAGTTGAATACAGCAAAATTATCCAAGAATATTTGGACTTGGGCCATATGGAACCTGTACCAATTACGAACAGTGATAAACCTTCTTATTACACGCCTCATCACTGCGTGGTAAGAAAACAAGCCGTTACTACTAAAGTTAGAATGGTTGGCGATTTTTCTTGCAAGACTACGTCGGGTCGTTCATTGAACGACAACTTGCTCACGGGTGAGAAATTACACCAAGATATTACAGAAGTACTTTTAAAATTTCGACTTCACAAAATCGTTTTTACAAGCGACATTAAAATGATGTATCGTTTTATAGATCTTTGTCTAGAACATCGTGATTTTCAACGAATCCTTTGGCGATTCTCCCCTCTTGATCCTGTTCAGGAGTTTCGTTTTACTACCGTCAGTTTCGGTGTGGCGTCAGCGCCTTTCTTAGCGCTTCGTACGCTTCGTCAATTGGCTATTGATGAAGCAGCCTCTTTTCCACTTGCTTCGCAAGTGCTTCTCAATGATGTCTTCGTTGACGACATTGTTACTGGGACCGATTCCATCGAAAACGCTCTTACTCTTCAAAGAGAGCTTACAGCAATCTGCAAAGCAGGTACTTTTGAACTTCGCAAATGGACAAGCAATAATTCAGATTTTTTATCCTCATTAAACAATGATGATTCTTCAAACGATGATGCTCATATTTTATCAGCACTTGACAATGATACTTCAGTCAAAGTTTTAGGCTTGAAGTGGAATCCAAAAACGGATACTTTTACTTACCAGACAGAAACGCCTGTTCAAGGCTGCACGAAACGCATTATGCTGGCGGAAATTTCTAAAATTTACGACCCCTTGGGTTTTCTGAGTCCTATAACTTTGTTTGTCAAGCATTTGATCCAACTTTTATGGGTTGCTGGTACGGATTGGGATGAAAGTCCTCCTGAAGGTATTCGTGATCTCTGGTTCCGATTCGTCTCCGAATTATCTAAATTACAAAACATAAAATTACCTCGCCATGTACTTCCTCGTACTGAAGAAGTACAGTTGCACGGGTTTTCAGATGCATCGGAAAAGGCATTTTCGGCTTGCGTATACATACGTGTCGTTGAGTCGAATGGTGACATATTAACTCATCTTTTACTGGGGAAGACCAAGGTTGCGCCTTTAAAACGTCTTACCTTACCAAGACTAGAGCTCTGTGGGGCATTGCTCCTCTCTAAGCTCATACAAAAAATCATTAACGCGTACAGCAAAGTTTTGACGCTTGACAAAGTATTTGCATGGTGTGATTCTTCAGTCACGCTCGCTTGGTTGCGCTCACCTCCTTATGAGTGGCGTACCTTCGTCTCAAACCGTATTACCGAGATTACAAACCGCGTGCCCGCCTCTCAATGGCATCATGTGTGTTCTGCTGACAACCCTGCGGACGTTGCGTCTCGTGGTGTTTTACCATCAGAACTGAATCAAGAACAGTGGTTTAATGGCCCACATTGGCTTCGCAAACCTCAAAATGAATGGCCGGTATCGACTATCGATAACGATATTCTACCTACGAATGAGGAACGGAAAAAACAAGTTCTCTTGACCGGACAATCTCAACCTGACAATAGTTCAGAACAGTTTTTCGAACGATTTTCGTCGTTGCCAAAAATGTTGCGGATTATTTCATTAATTTTCCGATTTTACCATAAATGTCGTAAATCTAAGACATACGATTCTCCACATATTACAGTCCACGAAACAAAGTTTGCTCTAAAACGGGTTATCAATATTATTCAACAAGAACATTTTGCTGAGGATATATCACGCATTAAAAATGATGATATATGTACCAAACGTCTAAGAAGGCTCAAACCTTTCCTTGATGACGCCGGAATTCTCAGGGTCGGCGGCAGAATAAATCGAGCTAACGTTCCTTACGATGCAAAGCATCAGATTCTTTTACCAAAAAGACATCATTTTACAAATATGTTAATCGATCATTTTCATATAACAAACTTACATGTCGGTCCGCAAACATTGCAATTTTTAATTGCACAGACATACTGGATTCTTAGCGCTCGTGATGCAGTACGTATGCGCACTCGCAGATGCGTTCGCTGTTTCCGTACGCGACCGGTTGCTCCACAGCCATCTATGGCTTCACTTCCGTATGCTAGAGTGCAAGCTCTTCGTCCGTTTCTTCACGTTTCGGTAGATTTTGCTGGACATTTTTACATGAAATCGACTAAATTTCGTAACGCGAAAACCATCAAGGCCTACGTGTGCGTTTTGGTGTGCATGTCCACGAAAGCCACGCATTTAGAATTAGTGCCAGATCTTTCAACTGATTCTTTTTTGAATGCTGTACGTCGATTCATATCGCGACGCGGACTATGTACTGACATTTACTCAGACAACGGTCGAAACTTTGTTGGATGCAATAATTATCTTACTGAACTTTATAACTTTTTACGCAACGAAGATAATCAAAATATCATATCCAATCAATGCACAAATTTAGGCATAACTTGGCATTTTAACCCGCCTTACGCGTCGCATTTCGGTGGTATCTTTGAAGCAGCTGTTAAAAGCATGAAAACGCATCTTTATCGCGTTATAGGTCAACTTACCTTATCTTACGATGAATTCAACACACTTCTGTGTCAAATCGAGGCAGTTCTCAACTCAAGACCGCTCTTTGCACAAAGTAATGACCCTGCGGATCCATTACCTATTACACCCGGACATTTCTTGATCGGGGAACCATTGACTTCTTTGCCAGAATTTAATTTTACTGACGACAATCCTAGTCGCCTCGTTCGTTGGCAAGTCTTGCAACAAGCTGTTCAACACTTTTGGAAACGGTGGAGCGTGGATTACCTCCATCAACTTCAACAAAGAAGTAAATGGTTTCGCGATGACACTCCTACACCCCTTCGTGAGGGTTCTGTAGTTGTGTTAGTGGATAGTTCACTGCCACCACTGCATTGGCGCCTGGCTCGCGTGCATCAGTTGCACCCAGGTGCAGACGGTGTTACTCGTGTAGTTACTGTACGCATTGGTAACTCGCTTCTTAAACGGCCTGTCGTTAAGGTCTGTCCCTTGCCTCTTGAATAGGCCTTTCAATTTATTTCTTATTCAATAGGTTAGGGTAATATTTTATTTAAGTTTCAATTAAAATATATGTATATTTTAAGGTCGGCGGCATGTTCCGTACTTTGAATGATGTGTAAGCACAATGCAACTTTCACAAACTGTCCAAATTTAATTAATTCTTTACTTTCCTTATTATTGGCTAAGCAGAGTTCTTCGAACCCATTTGCGTATATCGGAACGTCGCGCCTTCTGTCAAAACCAAAATGACAGTTGATAGAACCACACATTCGAAATCGGTTGGACCAGCGTCGCTTCGCTCTAGTCCGACTTTCATGCCAAAACAGCCTAAAATTAATACATCACCGTCGCGAGTGATATCAAACAACTAATCTATCAGCCATTATAGAAGACACTACGAGTCAAGATAAAAGAACCACAAAAAACCAGCATCAGCTAGGGCCCTGGCACTTGGAACTACCCCATCGATACGCCAGGTAAGAAGGATTTTGCTTACTAGCCCTATTTTCCTTACAGGTTCATATTTGAATAATCATAATGCTATATTCAAGTTTATTTTAATTTATGAACATGATCGTTATTTTTCGAACAATATTCAACTAAATACTAATCTGAAAGTATGTAAACTTTTGTTTACTTGCAGATTCTCTTCTCGCGGTGGTCATACAACTATCTGACCAATAAGAGCTCAGATGCGATTTCGTCTGAAATGGCGCAAAATTCAAAATGTCTTAAATCGATTTTGATGAATTATAATTTTACGAATAGATAATTTTTATCAAATCAAGCTATTTATAAGAAATATTATATTTGTGGAGTGACGATGCGCCTAAACATGAAGGCGTATCGTTACAAACAACCGCTTCAATAAGCTCAAAAACTAATTGACTGATTTAAAATTCACCTTTGCATTTCTCTTCATTCAACCTCGGATGACATCGTAGACCAAAAAGCTTGTATTATTTTAGAAATTTGGTTGTTATTCATACCTGCCTTCCATCCATATTCATAAAATACGCGCCGAGATAACAGCTAAATCTCTCAAAGATATCTATTAACTATGAATTATTGATATCATATCTACGATCTCCCATACAAATTGCTACGATGAAGCCATTCAAATGTATTATAATAAAACTGTGGCCTAACAATTTATTTTTGTTTTTTGCAGGTAAGCGCGAGAATCATCATGGAGGTAGTTTACAGCCTTTTCCTATAGGTTTGTTTGAAAAAAGAATCTGTTGTGATTGGTGGGATAAAAGGATAAAGCAAAGGCTGATTGTGTATTCTGCTCAAGTAGTCGATCTTATAAAAAGACCTTGTATTTGATATTTCTAAGTATGTTATTTGATTCATAGATTTTAGGTATATATTTTTTCTTAGGTATATTAACTGCTAAGGAATTAATAGGAATGTCCACAAGTTTAAAAGTTTAAATAATTTTACACTAATTTGCAAAATATTCTCGTATAAGCTCATAGAAAAACGATTATCATCAACGAAATTCCTAATTTACCAGTTTTGTCTATAAATGGGTTATTTGGAGGAAAATTGTCATATAATGTCTGTTTTATCGCAAACATTTTGCATAATAAATTGCATATTATTTGTAAAAATAGAATTAAACTTTTGTTGAATTAATACAAAGAAAGTTACAAAAGGTAACAATATCCAAAAAGGAACAAATTATATTTTATTGGGACAAAAATTAATGGTTGCTTTAGAAAAAAAAATCTAATGATTTTAATACCTAAAACCATAATAAGTTGCATAGCATCATAGGAAATACAAAAAGTGCCGTGTGGAGATCGAAACTGCGACCTACAGCACAGTAAGCAGCACCATCCTGACCTAAGTGTGACCTATCAAACCATATTATCAAACTAGAACAACAACAATCATTTCACCATATCGACCTACAATTCCGCCATCCGAAATCAACAGCATGATTAACTTGTATCCCACTCGAATAACAATAATAAACTATTGATAAACGTGACGCGATCCATCGATAGCGCTGCGCCCGCGGCGATGCTACTGCGCATACTACAAGTAGCTTAAGAGCATTCATACAGCGATACAAGGGCCACTTCGTAAAAAGAAAACTCTAAAAAAAATTCATGGTATCTAGTACACGAGCACAAGCCAATAAAGTAAAAACTCTTGTTGGTAGGTATTCGGTTGAACCGCGAGATGCGGAGATAGAATGATATCACCTCATATTTTTCCACGGGTTTGATAAAAGCCGACCAAGGGGATACAAGGAATGGGCTGCAACGTTCTCCGTAAACATGAAATCTCGCCAATCCGCTTGCCAAGCGTGGTAACCCAGCAGTGGACTGTTGTGGCTGATAAACATGACGCGATCCGTCGTATCTCTGCGCCTGCGGCAGTGCTACTGCGCATGCTCCAAACCGCTTAACAGTAGGTAGGTAGTAGGTACTACACAGTATTCGCTTAAATGATTATTTATTTGTGTTCTTTGATCGTTTAAGTACTCAACATAATATGATTAAATTATGATGTGTCATACAAAACAATATGTCAAAGAAATATGTCTTTTACAGTCAAATCAATTTTAAATTACTTAATGTTGTGAAAAACTTTAGAATCTTATTGTTTATGTATGATTATTCGTACACTTTCTTTACCTTACAAAAGATGCTGCACTTTAGAAGAAATGTGTCGTATCAAAATATAACCTTATTCTGATGTCGTCATCACTTTAAACAATTTATTCGTCAAGGCTCTACCGTTTCAAAAACTTGGAACACAAAAATTTCTGTGTTAAAGAAACCTTACACTTGAGTACATATTCTTTTATTAGCCATTCCAAAACATTTTCTGTTACAATAAGGACCATTTTATTGAGGACTTCTGTTTAATACGAATGCTGCTCAATCTCTGGCTGTATTCCTACCTAACATTTTTACTAAGGTATATCGGTAGATAATTTTTTTTTGCTAGTATTTAGTAGCATCTAATAAAATTTCTTTAAATCATGTTAATTGTGGTACTAACTATTTTCTGCATCTCCATTTAAGTATGTTATTTTACCGTACTTACGTTTTAAATTACTCTATTAAAAAAATATGACTCGGAGCTCTAAGAAAGTTGGACATTATAAACAATAGAGAAAGATGTTTTTGATCAACCAAAACCCAAAAAGGGTCTAATTCGTTCCCCTCTTCCACATCCCAAACGTATCAAGAATAATAATACACACACAGTATACATGTATGTTTGTTTGTTTGTCATGTCAAAGGTGTTAAGAACCTTAGCACGTACGGGATTATGAATTATGTATTGAATAGCTGTTAGTGGCTCCTGTGACATGACGAATGCCTAATATCATGGTGTTTTAGGGACTTTTTGAACAATGACTTGGGTTTTGACAAGTGTTTTATAATAAATACCGAACGATGAAGAGTCTGATAATTTTTCTTGCCTTACAAATACAAAACAATAAAGAATAAAAATACGATAGCTACATAGGTAACAGAAATTTCAATCTGCAAATTACTGAATCGTGAATAAATCAATTTTCCCACAAATAAAACTAGCGCCCATTAACGCCCAGGTAGGTACTATTATATTGACTAATATTACCCGACGATGACGTGATACTCGTTAATGCAAATAGGTACTAGATTGATACCAAAATAGTAAACGAAAAGGTACGCCAATTAAAAGTTGTGGTACGCACTTATCATGGACTTTAGGATGTACTTTAATTAAATCTTATGTTCTAATACTGTTGATAATACTAGTAAAACTGATATCTAGAGCAGAGTATTAAGTATAGTTTACTAATTATTTTACCTTAAAGCTATCAAGCAATAGTATAGTTACAGGTTTGATATAATAATAGTAGTATCAATGTCATAATCTAATCGTACACCTTTTACTCGTCCACATGTGATGCAAGTCGTCTGATTATAGTCTTTATTGCATTACAATAAGGTCTTACGCAACCCATTGTGATCTAGTTACAAACAAGTATTGTAAAAACCAAAGACCTAAAATATTTAAGACCCCGTTTGCAATTGGCTTAAGTAATTCACTACTGATAAGCAAAATACAGCTTTCGAATATGTAAAAAGATTGATTTGACAAAATTAGAAACGATATATTATAGTCAATAGACTTTTCCGTGCAAAGAAACGATTTTTAGCTAGTTTCAGCGCCCTCTGCAGGAACTCACAAGTATCGTGCTTAAAACTCCCATTATAAACAGAAAGCAAGTCAATAGTTGATAGATCTTTGACAAGTAGGTCAGTATCTAATCTCTAGGTCAGAACGCCTCCAATATTTTGCATCAGTAATCGCGTCACAACATGACATTTGTTGTAATAGAGACGCCTCTTCGATTATCTGATTTTACATACGTAAGTAGGTATCAAGTCTTGCTTGTATTCTAACAAGATAGGCAGAGTATCTATGGTCATTAAAACTGCTTAGAGCGTTGTTGTTTTTAAGTGTAGTTAGCAGAATTCAGTCAATAAAGATGATTCCGTGATATGTGATTCTGAGGAAATGTTAAGCTGTTGTTCTCGGTCTTTGATATTGGTCGTCGCACAAACTATATCAGAGGTCTATGAGGTGGATTCAAAACTCTGACACCTGGGACCATCGGGTCGTTTTGTCACTTCAAAAGCTCACTGTATCTAAGAATAACAAGTATTTCGTAATTCAAAATCTTTTTCCACTGGCCCTGTACATCATAATTGCTAATCCGTTTATTTTTTTATTTTTAAAAACCGGTAACCTGACACCCGTTCACTTAAAAGGGAAACCAACTCGGGCTTTCACGGTAGTCTTAACATATTTATGTCAAGAACTGGTATGTATAGGGGACGTTATCATCGATAGTCAACACCTTTTTTGTCGATATGTGCGCATCACTAGCTGTGTAATTGGCACTAGATGTTTTTGTGTGATAAAACTTTGTTAGATTAGTTAGGTAATATTTTGCTTACCTAAGAAATGCCTAGAAAAATAATAGGCAGCAAATTTTGGAAAGAATTCTCTGTGGAAGTTTAATTTTTATGTACCTAAAAGGAACAGAAAATGTTACGTTCAGACGTAGGTTAAGCATAAACTGCCTTTTAAGTGATTCCGACATTTCAATATAAAAAAAGAAGAAAAAACTAGGGCTCGTATTTATAAAGCAGTGCGGATTTGACAGGTCATTTTGTATTGGAATGACGTTTCTGATACGAACTCAAACTCGCTGTCACTCTTGAGAGCTGATTATAAATACGGGCCTAAGTAATGATTTTAATTGTTTAGCCTTCTGTCTTTAAATAAAGCTAACTATTATGTTTATTATCTATCTATTTAAAGTAGAGCATGGAAGAGATGCAGATCTATTTTTAAAGGTTTTGTTCACAAACAATATAGCAAACTTTATCATTATTTAGCCACATTTCATTTGCTTAGACAAAACCACATCATAACACCCATATCTCTCTAAGCAATATACCTGGACGCATTCTATACAGGATTTTATTGGCGTATTCTAGACCGGATGTTATGCGAACACGATGCGTATACGAAGACCGATCACAATTCCACATCAAAGCATTCTTCAAAAATTAATACAGCAGGGTTTGATGGTTAGGTTGTGGTACAAGTTACAAGATATCAGAAGGTATTGGATTACATGCAAAAACTACAGCATGCTCTTCGATTTTGTGCCCCTAGAAAAGGACATACATAATTATGTGAGTGGATAATGATGATAATGATAAATATTGAATTGATATTTTTTTATTTTTCTGTAAAAATAAGGATTCCTATTGCTAGCGGTCCATATTATTAGGTCAATTATTATTTTTCACCGTATAAAACATTATTGAAACGGTTAAGAAAATTATGGATATGTTAACCTGATTTAAAATTTATTTTACGTACTTACTTTTAAGATGTTTCCATTTTATATAACTTTTTAAGCACACACACAAGCGCGAATATTAAATTCCTATGATTTTACCACCAAAATTCATTGCGAGTGACCCGGATAGAAAGTAAAATGTGTTTCCATTTTATCTCTGAAATTTTGTAACATAGACCATACTCGAAGACCACAGGCCATAAAGGCCCGATACACCGCAGAGCATTCAAAATAATATGTGTACGATTGGAGCGGCACCACAGAGTGCTTGCCCAAATTGTTTCCATACATATCTTCCATACAAGCACACACATACTATAATGCATCTCCCATACAATGTTGCCTTCGTTTAGACGTATGGGGTGTATTGGGAATATTGGATCGTGTATGGAATGGCTACGTATGATGAACAACGTAAATAACAGATCTTTAACTTGAACTTTACAATAAATTGCACTGCACTAGTATTTCACGTTGAAATCATATTATATAGGTAAATAAAGCAAGTAAACTTTATTCCTTCTGAGGTTTTCAATAGTGTAAACTATTAAAAAACTTTAGGAGGTTACCTAAAAATAAACAACATTATCTGTTGTTTAAAATGCTACAGCGCTAAAAGACCCTTGAAACTCTGAATCTATAATTAGCTCTGACATGTATTACAAACTATAAATTAGCTAAACTCAAGTATTTAAAAACCACCTTTGTTTTAAATTCTAAGAAGAGATAAATCATTATGGGATATTAAAGTCTCGTAAATTTTATTTGAAAATGCAACTTTCTGAAAGAAAGCTAAATGATTTTATGATTATTTAGTAAAATATTCAGGATATTGTTTTGGAAGAGGATTATGGATTCAATCTACTCATGAAACTAATTATCTTTATCTTTTTATATAAAAAATCTCACAAAATAAGTCGGTGGCTCAACCTTTGGCGCAATCAATTAATTTAAGTATAGGTAAAACTAAACACTTTAATCAAGTATAAAATATAGAGGTTCTAACAACTACAGCAATAAATGTCAGACGTGGCGAAACGACCTTTTTTGGGTCGTTGACGCTCTGCCTACCCCATTAGGGATACAGGCGTGATAGTATGTAAGTATGCACTACAACTAATTGTTCTATGAGTTTATTAAGATAATCTGCGTACACATCCAGGTATATCACGGACACAATTCCCCGTTGGAGCTATTTACTGCTGGAAATGCAGATGTCTGTTCCAGCAGTTCGGTTTAGGGTATAGCAAATCTTGGGTAACGGCTCTCAGGGTTCTATAGAGCTAGTTTGAAGTAGACAACGCATCCTTAAACATTTCTGAATGGTAGCGTACGGTTCGGTCTAAGTTAGGTCTAGTTAATATAAAGAAACCTACAATTTTTATACATAGAAGTAAGGGTGTAACAATGTAACATTCTTAGTACTTACTGTGCAAGGACCTGATAGCAGCTGGACAAAAAATACTTGCTTTATGTAGGTATGCTTCAACTTGACCAAATGAACAATCTACTCCATTCTAGGTCAGTGCCAGGGTTCTCTATAAACCTGTGCGGAGATTTAGGGCAGTTTAGTTTCAACGGTTCGGACTATAGTGATAGCAAATTAATGATTAGTAGAGAACTGTTATTTGGCCAGAAACGAATACGAGTATATTCCCAAATGCTAATAAAAATACAAATCATTATCAGCGTATTTGTATTTATTTGTATTTGAAATGCTGTCAAAGTAACCTCGCGAAACTAAACCAAAAAATAATAATTAAGAACTACTTAGGCATTTATTTTGTTTCCTTAGTGAAAATGTCACCATAATCGAAATCCTAGTTGGCAAAATTTAAATTCCGAATATAAAGATCTTTGATGTAGATTCACGAAGCCGCAGGGGTCCCAACGGTGAGGCCACAAAAAGAGCTGATATTAATTCCCACAGAAGAGTAAATGGAGCTAGCGCTTTCTCTAATCAGTGTTAATTCCTCACCTTCGTTTTTTCAGTTTTTTTTTTTTAAATTTTGTGAAAGATATACCTTGTGTATTGCAAATTAAGCGCTGGTCTAACTGAAAACAGAGCGATACAAATTCTTTCTTAAATCATTTATTATTTGTAAGTCCTCTTTGGATGCAATCGGAAAAATTTGTAGCCAATCGAGAGACTTGGGAGAGGATATCATGGCTGCTAATAATGATGATCTTTTTGCCTAAATTATGTAAAGGTAAGTCCTCATCAAGAGCATTCGTTCGGGAGAAACCTGCGCGCGCGTGCATAGGATCTCTATTTAATTAGCATATATTATGTCGTCTATAGATAATCTATACGCACGCACGTTGCTCACGAACGAATGCTCACGGTGAATACGCACCAGAAAGGTCCGTACTGGGAGTCGACTCATGGCAATCCTTAGGTACAAGGCATTTTCATTATTACAGAAGTACAAATGCACGTACCAGCTAGCAGTGGTCCGGCGGTTTCCCTGGCCTCAGTAACGGTCCGGGATTTACGACGGAGACCAGGCGACGCCGCTAATTGGTGCGCTGCTAGCACTTGCGCATGCGCAGGCTAGGGCCACGACACACTACAGCGATAGGGGGTTTCTTACTACATTATTAGTATAATACTAGCTTTCCAAAACGCGGCTTAATATGAGTTTTCCAGTGGAAGTTGTGGTAAAAAGGAGATTTTTTTACTTTCGGATAACCTAGCTTAGTAAATCGTGCAAGAATTTTCAAAATCGTCGAATAGCAAACAAGCATTGGTCCGCCTGAAGGAAAACGATCACCATTACAGCTAAGCTATGGACATAATCAAAAGATGCAATCAGAGACATCTGTTTCCAAAAACTTTAGAATCTTTTAAAACACTTTATATTGCAGTCCTTTAGATTTTTTTTTTATTGGAAAGATTCAACTGCAAACACTGTCATAACTAGACAAGCTGTTCAATATGCAGTGGCCCTAACGTAACCGATAGGCTGTATGCATACTATACAGCTTCGCGTCCGCACTTCCTAATCCAAGCCCAAGGTCAGATTTTATTACTAATCTGCTGCATGAGGGAAGGTAGTTTATGTGGATGATGTTTATTGTATTTCTGTTTGTTGTTGCAGAGTTTTGCTGAATTTCTTAAGTTTTGCCGATGATGTATCCTTTTTGTGCAAATCATTCTCATATAATTACATAAAGAAACCATTTTTCTTTTAATTTTAATGTGAATGATTCTTACTCTGCGTATAGACCATGACTAAGAAGATTATTATCATCAATAAAGCGGTATAACCCAGCAGTTTTACAATGCATATTGTCATATTATTATATTTTTAACTGTTGTTCCATGCTGGACTGGGAGTAATAGAAAAACATAGAATGTGCCAGCTGTATCTCCTCCCGGGCATGCTGTAAAAAGCAGCTAAGGGAATCAAGGGTTTCAGTGAATTACAATTTAGGCTGACAACCTATCACTATGGTAATATACATAATCATCATCTGTATTAACCCTCAAAACTTGTCAGACATGGCGGAACGACGTCGTTTTTGCTCTGCCTACCCCATTAGGGATAGAGGCGTGATTTTATGTATGTATGTATGTATGTTTCTTATTAAGGAAGTGAAGAGAGCTTTCATACGCAATAATCGATAATCCCTTTGTTAAACACCATAACCGAAAAGCAGTTAAAATTACACAAAAGTTTTTAACGCTTCGCATGATACGTATCCAGAATGTTTGCCCAGAGTTCTTTTTCCAATCATTATTGTGAAAGCATATTCGTAAATCATATCGACCGTTAAAATTCTTCCTTTAGAACCTCACATTCAATTGTATTTAAATTATTGTATACCAAGAGCCACGTCACGGTTGTATATTTAATTCTTCAGACCGAAGTTTGCACTATTTCCGCCAACACGCATGAGTGAAATTTGTGCGCTTCAAGAATAATTAATTAATGTAATGCACGAACCAGGGATTTTAAGGTTTTTTCGTAAGCACGCACCATCGTCAACTCAAGACAAGAATCTATCGCAAAATAATTAAATGAAATAAAGCACATCCAGAAGAAACCATTAAAACGAACGTATTTTAAATCTTCGGTCCTCGATTTTACCACCCAAGTGAAGAGCAAATCACAAGGACCAAAAAATAAATAAGATACTTTAAACCGAATTGCCTTTTGCAATTATAACCAATTTCACTGCAATTATAAGGTCATTTTAGTGCAATTTTATCTACAAAGCTTCATATAAGTCGGCGTCAAAACAGTAGTATTTATTTCAGTGTTCATTATGGTTTTCTGTATTAAAACTAAAGATGATTACTTGTATACCGTTAAATAAGCAAATGCATCTAGTTTTGTATCTATAACTTAAAAATAGTCCATTAAACTAATTATAAGTAATCCAGGTTTTATTATTTTAATTCTTCTATGGTTCATTTTAATTTGCTAGATAGGTATTGAGTTAAGGTATAATGGAAGCTATAAAAATTTGATTACTTTAAGTATATATTAAATTGGATTAACAGTCTATGACGAATTTTAAAACATGTAGGAAAATTATAAAATTGAAGTTATTTTAGTTGTAATACCTATAAAAAAAATGCATCAAGTCTCTCCATCGCCGACTCAGCATTGGTCATATCTGGTTTGAACCTACTAAAGTCAAGAGTTATAAAAAAACAAGTCATACAGGTCATGCAGCACTAATATTTAGTCTATCTACGACTGTTTTTGCTTAGTTTAAGTTAGTTTAGTAGGTAAATTCTTGCTGAAAACCAGCGTACAGCCCTGACTGGAGCATATGCTAAGCTAGATCTTTTCGGTATCGAGTGCAACTACGAGATCAACCGAGATTCCGTGCGTCGAGATAGAGTGTTTCGAGATCAGTCGAGATTCCGTGCGTCGAGATAGCGTGCGTTGAGATACCGTTTTGGACTCACTATTAAGTTACCTACTTAGATTTTAAGTTGTTTAATTGGAATAAATGCTTTTCTTTCTTTTCTTTCTTTCTTTAACAAATATATTTACATACGTCTTTTAAAAAACTGATAATTTTCACTATCACCATGTTATAGGTTATAATAATGTACCTTAGATGTGTATTTGCAGGTTAAGAACCGAGAACCTCAGTAATGGTGGCCCATTTTACGACTACACTAATTGGCAACACGAGTGAACATGGGAACATAAACTTGTATGTTGCATAAAGGGTCTTAAATATAATTTTCTGAAACGTGTATTCTAAAGTGTATGAAAATAAATATTCAAGAAATAGTGTTCAAACATGAAACTAAATAGTTAAAAAAAAACAGACACCGTTAAAAAACTTATAACTTCACCAACGTTCAAAATGTTATAAAAAAAAATCTATATTATCGATTTTAGTTAATCAATCCTATTAAAACTAGTTTACAATCATCTACTTGTTTATTTTTAAAAAGACCCTGTATAGATTTTAAGACAAAAATATCTATCAAACATAGGGCGTTTTTCCACTAGATGTCACGTCAACGGCAACGGCGACGGCACGGCGACGATCACGTGACAATATCTATGGGAATCGATGACATGCCGTGACGGTGCCGTGCCGGCAAGTGGAAAAGCGTGTCATATAATTTCATTGATTTTCATACATTATCTCACCTACGATATCGTCGACGGTACCGTGCCGTCGCCGTTGCCGTTGACGTGCCATCTAGTGGAAAAGCGCCCATAAGATAGAAGTAAATTCTTTCGGTTTTCAACCTTTTATGTCATGGCTTTGCTCATGCTTGCGAATCTGACGACAGTACAAGATCATGCAAAAGTCTCATAGAACTAAACAATGCATTAAAATTTAAATTAAAATGGCGAATTGCTGGACTGGGAGAGATAGAACGTGCCAGCTGCATCTCCTCCCGGGCATGCTGTAAAAACCAGCTATAAGGAATTCGAGGGTTTTACCTATAGTATATTGCAATTTAGGCGATACTGAAGCTAAGGTACTTCTAAGTTATTGATTCATCGGAATGTCAGTGAGCTAGGAAAATCATCACCATCTTTGTTATGACGGAGCTTGCGTAAAACGGAATGACGGACAGACAGTTTAAGAGGTTTTCCCATGCTAAGCGGCTCCCCCAACAGTCAAAATATAATTTACTTGCTTAAAACACAATTAATCGAAAATCTACTATATCAAATTTATGTAAAAGTAATGAAGATAATTTAGACCCTCATTGCAATTTAAAGTTCGTTGAACTAAAAGATAGCAAAATATAAACTAGCAATTATTAGCACTTTTGCTAACCTAACCCAATTTTTATTTTAAACAATTGTGTTTTGAGTAACTATCCTCTATAAAATCTTAGACGACAGCTGCGACAAAATGCCTTTCCGAAGGAAAAAAAAGAAAACGTATCTGAAATCTATAGGAATTGCATTTGTTACCTAGATTTTTTTTAGTGTAATGATTTTTGACAGCGCCTCTTAGCATAGGGAAGCGGAATCCTCTTTAGTTTAAGGCCGGCTACAGACAAACCAAGTCGTAAACCCGGAGTATATTGAAAGGTTTATTTAGTTGTTTACTGCTGAAGGGTTATATGCACATGAGTACGAACAGAGACCAAGTTAACAATGTAGTTCATAAATCTGTAGTGTGGGTTATCAGGCTCTACTGTTACTATTTAGACATACAGGTGATTTATCCTGCATTGTCTTATCCAACCTGGAAACAATCTTTCCAGCCGCTGAGGTAGCAGAAGCTTCTTGGTTTGCCACCAAATTAAATACAGTCGGCGTTAAAATTCTTTCTGTGTTTTTTTATGCTATACCTAGTTCTAGCTTGTTCTAGTGTCGTCTCTGTCTAGGTCATCTTTGATCTTGCATAGAGTCAAGTGTGAATTCATTGCAATATTTTTTTTTAACGATATTTGTTATTATTCACTATATTAGGGCCTGCAATTATATTATTCTATAAGCAGTACCTAGGTATACCTACATGTATTTCTCTGCGATGATCCTACATGTTAAAAAAACACTGTTCTATTAGATTCGTGTGCAGTCAGCCTAACAAAACTTATGAAAGATACCAGCCAGTCTGTAAGTCATAGTTAAAACGGTGCTAAAACTTTATTTCCTAACGGTGGTTTAAGTTACTACGCATTGTTATGTTGGAATGATAAAAATACATTGACTTTTTTTTCTTCCATGCTGGACTGGGAGTGAGAGAAAAACATAGAATGTGCCAGCTGCATATCCTCCCGGGCATGCTGTAAAAGTCAGCTAAGGGATTCGAGGGTTTCAGTATTGTAACTTAGGCGATGGGCTGACAACCTGTCACTATAGCAATATACAATATACATCCAGCTGGAATAACCCTCAAAATTTGTCAGACGTGGCGTAACTATCTATGTTAAGGTTGTTTACGCTCTGCCTACCCCATTAGGGATAAAGGCGTGATTATATGTATGTATGTATGTATGTATGTATGACTTTGGATATTAATTTTTCAACGAAATTGTTTAGTTTATTGAATTTGTTGAACATCTTTGTGTGTTAGGAGCTGTTTGAATAGTGTATGTTTCAAAACATTTCAGTTTTATATTAATACTGACTTGTTATGCTGAGAATAATTTTGACTTGTGTGGTGTATTGTACCGCAATTTTGTACCATCATTAACAATGTTCGGGGTTGTACCACCGGTGGCCACACTTATGTGTCAAAAAAAGTTTTGACGACCCCGTTATGAACGTACCTACTTATTGAGATTTGTGTTGGGGAGTCTGTACCTTTCTCTTGAAGGAGAAGGGTATCTTTGACTCCACGTGTCTCAATATTAGACTCTCCCTTATATAATTTATCAATAATTTACGTGACATTGGCAGAATTGTGACTACACAAAAGCCATTAATTAAGAATTGAATTGAATTGAGATTTGTGTTTATGGAGCGATCTCAAGATTGAGAGGAATATTAAACAAGTAGGTATGGATTTGACAGGCCGTTTTGTACTGAAATGACATTTCTGATACTAACTGAAACTTGCTGTTCTCAAGAGCTATTGTTTTTTTGTAAAACGTGCCAAATACGGTTTATTTTTTTGTAATCATGGAAAGGGATGCATACTTACTTACCTACTTGATTTTTTGTAGTAAACAAGTAAGTTCGTCTGTATAAATATTATATGAATAATCATTTTGAAAGTAATTTCGCGGTAACTAACCAAATTTTAGTTTACTTAGGTACTAATAAATATACTGATACACCAAATTGACAATTTAATTGAAATTTGAAATAATATTGCCGATAAGTTCTGCATATTAAAATTTTAATGCTGTTATGCGTAGGAGTCAAAAGCATACAGAAATGAAGTCCCCGATTATATATTATACTGTACCGGTCTGAGGCAGATAATAATTAAGAATTCTTTCGATTGTGCTGATGGGTTGTGAAATGGTTTTGAATTAGATGGTATTTCGGGCACGAATTGGGAGGTCAATGGTCAGCTACCAGCCTGTGAATTGCATCAGGCATGATGATTAATCGAGTGTTGGGTGGCGTGTAAAGGTTTAAAGCTACTACTTTAAAGCAAAAACTAAACAGAGTTTGGTTTGGAGAATGTTTCTGTTTATAAAGTGACTAGCGAGGTAATTATTTTATGAACGTACCGTACAGTCTGAATTCTATATTATGGTGCAGGAATTGTCATAGCTTTAAATAAAAAACCGGGATGAAACTCAAAAAATACTAAATCAGCCTCAAAAATAATAACTTCCAACCTAACCTAACCTATTGCGGCTGAAATGATTTTTTTGAGGCTGTTTTAGTATTTTTTTAATGCTCGAAAAATTATTTTCCAAAAGAAAACATGACATAAGTACCTAATGATGACCACGTCAGTAAGTTTCTGTCAACGACATTATTTTTTAAATTTCTTAACAAATGAAATACTTAGTGTGAATTTTCTCTCGCGTTGTTCAAAGTTCACTATTTAAGAAAATCTTCAAATATACCTGCACCAAGTCCACTCCAAGAATCCCTTAGTGAAGAAAGGTTTTCCTATTGCGAACAAGTGCGCAGATATCGCGTGAAGTATGCGCACACGCAGCGTGTCCACTACGGAGCGCGTTGTAGAGGTTATAGGTCACAGAATTGGCTGATAGGACGTATCGAATAGTTTTAACCGCTGGAAAAATTGCACACCGCTGGAATTATAGACACAAATTATTTCGTTAGGAATAGGTCAGGAGAAAACTTGGCGATTGTTTCTCAATAGTCATGTTTTAAAAATATAAAATTTATTTCAGACATTTTTGTATTAAAAGAAATTGATCTGTCTACCTGATATTAGTGTATTGAAGCTCCAATTTATTTTTCATACTCAAACAAATGTCAAATTTTATTTTAATTCAAAGAAGGTAATTTTATGAGATTGTTATACTCAAAACAGAATATAATTTTAATAAAACTATTTTTTAATTGTGTTTTAAGTTGTGTTTTATCTAATTTTGATTTAAACTACGTTTCGAACCCTTTCCAGGGGTCGTGGTCGCGGAAAACTGAAAGTGTTCTTCGTCTAAATTTAATAATGGTTTAATTAAAATGAGTTACAGTTGTGCAAACTTTTGAAATCGTACAGAAAATAATGATCATCTCCTGACATTTCTAAACATTACAAACTCTACGTAGAACCCTCTCACAGTTGTCCAGAAGATGTAAAATGTGTGAGTAGGCGTCGCGCGGACAAGGTTTTGTCGTCTAAACGACAACGCCGTTACTATATCGAACGAGATGCGATCGCGGTTTCTACATCTCTGCATCTTCAGTTGTTTTGGGGTTCCATACTGTCTGTGGGGATGGTAAGCAAATCTACGGCTCGTATTTATAAATCGATCTCAAGATTGAGAGCAATATTAAGTATGGATTTGACAGGTCGTTTTTTACTGAAATGACATTTCTGATACTAACTTAAACTCGCTGTCACTCTTGAGTGCTGATTATCAATACGGGCCTACGAGTATCTACATTAAATTTGTGGCCATTTCTCAGAACTTGATACTTTGTGGTGACAAAAGAGTTTCCTTAAAGAACAGGTTCAAGAAAATGAACTTTACTATTGTTGTATATTGTTGTTGGCTGTTAACGTAGTCTACATATTAGGCAAAATTTACCTTTTAGATATCTAGTATAAAATAAACTTTAATAAAATATCTTGTACTCGTATGTGTTTTATCAAGCTACAATAGACAATACGAGGACATTTCTTTTTCTCTAGATTTTGCATAACTTTACAAAATATGACCAAATAGATCCATTTACTACTTTATATTCTGTACCATTTGGTACCTACCTAACGGCATACTGATCGGTATTCCGATATCCAGTGTGTCCCACCACCACCGTGGTACAGACAGAAACCCCAAGAGATGTCCACTTCTAATAAGATGCCTGTTCGCGCAGATTTGCACCACACATTCTGAACCCCATAACAATAGACTGCTAGAATGGTACTTACATATTAGAACGGTGATACTCCACATAGATAAAGTTGTACAATTTCTTCGCTGGAAAATAATTTTCTGTTAATGTTGTCCACGTTTTCAATAAAATAAAGTATACCTTAGTACCTCAGTTATGTTTGTTTGTTACACTTTGTGCTCTTAGGTTTTGAAATGGATTGTGATGTGGCTGTTTAGAAGATAATAGTTAAAAGTCAAGGAATGAGAATTGTGGCCAAAAAAATCCCGGTTGAAAATAAATATTGCTAGCTCTTTAATATTGCTAAATATTTAGATGAATTACCTATTATGACAATTAAATTTTGAATACTATGTCTTAACAAATGGATTATTACAGATACGGATATATTACGGATATAAAAAGGCTAGAAAGATGATGGTGATGAGGTATAATCCGGTTGCGTTTAACCTACTTTCAAGTTTTTTTTTTTTAGAAATAAAAACTTAAAACAAATATGAAATCACACAACTAGATATAAAACTAAAATAAATTCAACAAGGAAGAGGAAATCCAATGCAAATAGTGCAATCCTCACACACACAATTCTAAAATCAGTGTTAAACAGGGAGAGATGTGGAAATTTTATCCCGCGCGTCTTGTTAGCTCCCCGGTTGGTGTATAATTCAAATCCTCCAGACTCTAGTTACTCGTTGACAGATTTAGCTGCGGTCTGCGCGGGCGCATAAGCAATGGTGTGACCAGTACGCATTGCTTACTAGGCTGTGCTTTTCAATTTACAGCTACTTGAGGAAATCAAGTGATTTTTCGTCGGAAATGAAATGTGTAATTTTTTTTAGAGACTTCTGACTGGATGCCGAAGAGCAACGTTAGAGTAGAAAAAGCTAAAACCTAGCACTGGACCTGGAAAATGCAAGGAAAAAGACAATAAAAACTTACTTTAATGATCGTGTGCTGTATTTTTTATAAGAAGATGGAGAGACAGAATACAAACAATAGTTATTAACCATCACCCTATTTTCAATTAGATTCTCTAAACTTCTAAACAACCTTATTTTTGGAAAGCTTGGACATCGTTCAAGTCAGAAAATATCTATTTTCTAAAATAAAACAGGCTAAGCTAGTCTATAAAATGGCGTGGAAGACAACCAATCTATCTTTGTCTAATTGTCCCTAAAGCTACAATTCCTACCAACGGTTACTTGCAACCATGGACTAACTACTCTAGAGGACTGACAACCGCCATACTATAAACCGTACCTCGATACTCGATAAAAGGTCAAAACTCGAGCAAAACCTAGATGGCGCTTGCATATTGCTCGAAGAGTCCGTCGTTAATATAGGTCATGAAATTGAATAAATTCAATAACAATCTTAAACCAAAATTATCTATTAAGATTTTTAAAGTAGAAATTCACAATGAGAAATGCTGTTTCAATAGGTACATATTATGTTTACACAATATTTTGGTAATGTCAATAGATGGCACTGCTAAGTAGCAGTGTACGCAGTTTATAAGGGAGTTTGTCAGTCTTCTTTGTTTTCTTCGTCCATGCTTGCAACTTAAAATAACTTCGACTAAAACTGCGGGATACGCCACGTGTTGACCTGACTACCAACTTAACTTTGCACCCCACTTGTCAAACCTCCAAGCGGTTTTGAACCTTAAGGCGTTTCAGATAAGGTGGTTTAAAGATGAGGTAGAGAAGTAAATGTAAGTTGGTTTGCCCGCAAGGTATGGCATTCAGCATCGCTTCCTTAGAACTAGCACTCAATATAAACGACGCAACATTTTATACAATTGGTGGGTGAAAATTGTGGAATAGTTTGTGTTGGGGATTGAAATATGAAAAAAACAATTTAGATTTAAATAAGACATGGAATTAAAATGTTTTTAGGTACTGAGTAATTTGAAAATTCTCTTGATTAAAATATGGAAGATCATCGCAAACGATGCTGTTTGTCAGAGTACTGATAACAATTTTGTAATTGTTAAGTATGATTTGTACTTGTTATAGTAAATTAGATTGGTATAAATTATTCATCTTTACAAAATGTATCGGACATTAATAAATTTCAAAAAAGAAAAAAAAAACTACTCTTGAGTTTTTAAAGAAATATAAAGACTTATAAGTTCTAAAACATGTTAACAAAAACCCATTAAAATGAATACAAAACCTGGCTAAGAGAAAGCAATGTTTTACCTGGTAAGGGTGAGGTCACACCAGATGAAAGGCCGTAGTTTTGACCTTATAGTGACAGCTACTACAGGGTCTGGTCTAAGGAGAGGGGTCAGAATATGAATTTGAATTTGTGGGTGCCTATTGTAATAGGCCCTTAAGAGAAGATTCGGGTGCGGATAGGTTAAGAGCGTAAGCGATTTTCGTAAAATGACTACTATTACATTATTTTTTAAGAAAAACACAGGTTTATTTTAATATATGAATGCATTTTGTAATTATAAGGTCTGACCACAACTTTCAAGCAATATTACAAAAATGTGTTGTTATTTATTACTTATACCTATTTTATCTAATACATTAGATAACGAAAAACAAACGAATGGTTTGATAACTGGTTTAATATTGAATTATAACAAAATAAATAATGGTGACACAGGCATATGCTATATTTTTTACAATTTACCTATAGTTTCAGTGTAGAAATTAAATTTGCTATAAGTATCTCATTTTTATTCGTATCAGGTTATTAAAAAACTAGCCAATGACAGACAATAATATAAAATTGCTCCACTGACAAGAGCCCAGCTCTTAAGTGGAAGAAGAAGAAGGAGATATCTGATTTAGATAATTTTCAAATCAAGTTAAAAAAATTTGACATCAAATAAATAGTATCACTTTGATATTCAATAAATCGTATCACTTTAGTATCGCTTATTCTATCACCGTCACCTCTCTTCCCTCTTTCATAACAAAATATGCTAATGCATAACACAAAACGCTTTCAAATTTATACATTGTCGACTAGTAATAGTTTTTTTTTACCAAATCCTCCTTTTGTGTGGAGTGTGTATTTTGGTAATATGCAGCCGGTAGCATTCCTGATCTGATATGGTTTCGGTAGTTGGTAGATAACCTCTTGTCCCTATTGTTCAAAAGGAATTTTATTTAATTTGACGTTATGTTTCAAACGTTCGTGGAATATTAATAAACTATCGATAAGTCGATCATAAATGTTGGACATTTAACTTGTAGGTAAACTTAGAAAGTGCTCGAAACTAGTGATAACAAGTCATTATATTCCGTTGGGATTCGAACCCACAACTTTCGGAACAAGAGTCTACGACTCAAATCACTATAACAAAGAAGCACTTGTACGCAACTACACGCACATTTCCTTAGTGCGCGTGAGTTCGGTAGTAAACCTGTAGTAACGCACACAAGCGCGCGTGTCTGTATGCACACACAACCACAAGTATGACCAAGCGGCATTCATGAGATAAAACAACTATAATAGGTAATGATTGTTTAGATCGATGCGTACCTACATATCGGATTTTTTTTTGTCAATTTCTTGAATACATAAAATAAAAATACATAAATTTTTCTTGAATACATAAATTTTATTATACTCTTTTGCTCAAACTTTGAGAAACAAACGATTTTCAATTAACCGCACAACTTTTATGTTTGCGCAGGTAAAACAGGCAGTTTTCATTACAGCTGATCGACCGATCCCAGGCTTTAACGATGATTCAAGCCATTATCACGTAATGGCTAAACCCGATTGGTCGGATCGGCTTTATGCTAGCACTTGCAAATCGGATTGGCTGCTGGACTAGGGTGGCCAGGTTTTACGGCCTAGCCACGGAACACCAGTGGGAATGTGTTCGCTGCTCATACCGCGTAAACATTTATGGCAACGAATTTTAAAAATGACGAAGATCTAGACTTGAACGTTTTTGGAACTTTTGTATAGCATTTCATACCTCCAGGACCATTCAACCGCGTTCTACCATCGGTATTACCTAGCAAGACATTTTATACCTTCCTAGTATAGTACCACCGTGAATTATTATCCTATATATCAGTTATTTTTCTGCAAGACCCTCTACACACACTTCGGAAATGAACACAGATGATAGGACCGTTGCTGTTAGAGATTTGCACCTATTTGCACATTGATTGTACGAGCATGTCAGAAACTCAAGCATTTTTAATCTCATTTTCTTTAGATTTTCCAGACGCCTGGTCACCCCACCCTAGTCTCATTGCGGCATATTAGCAACCCCTATTACGTCCAACTGCTAGTAATAACAGTAGATTCGGTATAAAATGCGACATACGTGCTGATATGCGTTAGCTTTTGTACTCACAAATGAAGGCGGCCATTTGCAATTACAATTCTCTGGATGTTCCTTCGCCTATAGGGATTCAGATAAAGTAGGTAACATAAGGATAGGGTCTTACAAAAATGCTGTACAATAGTATAGTTTAGGCCTATTGCATAACTTATTTTAAATTAAGAATAAAAATACATTCTTAAATCATGCAGTATGTATGGGAACGGAAAACACAGAACATCAACAATTAAACAGCCTATTACTAATTTATAGAATCAGGCGTTATTTTGCTAACATATTACTTACAAGCAGATAGGATTACAGATAGGATTTTACAGAAATTATACAATTTAAGTAATAAGGTTAAATCAACCGAAACTGTCACATATTTTTAGGAAAAGCAGCTGGATATTTTGTCGCTGCTAAACTTGCATGAAAGTAAATAAAAAAAAAGTTCTGAACGAAAACACTCCGTATGTTGATCTCATATCTCAGTAAATAAAATATTTTGATATCAATGTAAGATACTTGAAGCAGTAGCCGGACCCATTCACTTTTCTCAGAAAGATATTTTATTTTAATAAGCAATAATTTATTCAAACGACCATTTACAAGTCGTCGTCGAATCGAATGTCCTATAATGAGCTTTAATAAAACCGTTATATGACTAAAATGTGTGGATTGTCTCCTTATTGTGTGAGAATATAAAAATAGACCGTGGATTGTCTTAATATTGTGTAAAAACATATAAATAGACACCTGATTACTAATGTTACAACTTTATAGAAAATAGAAGATTATTTTATTTGATCAATGATCAACTGTGATAATTATGACATGTAGTATCATATATTTATTTTATACTCTCAAATAAGCACAATTTGTACATGTCATTGGTGTTCCAAATAAGTTTCAAAATTTATTATAAAGTAATATAAATTTAAAAAAGCGAAAAATGAAAAATCGCACGCGTTGATGTCTTTTGTACAGAAAAAAATATTGCTAACTCTTCTAAGTTTTATTTTCTAACTTAAGCAAGTATAAGGAGAGAAGTCAGTTTCTGGAATGAGTATATTCCAAGGCTCATAAACTACAAGACTTCCTTACGCTAAAACACTCTTAAATAACAACATTCTTTCTACAAGTTCGCAAACCTCATCTGTCTAAGGCACGCGGATAGCTTCGCCTTCAAGACTCTATTAACTTGGCTCGCAAATATGTCAACACAAAACATACTTTATGCTATACGACATACGAGCTATAAATACAAAAAAATGTCATCGCTCAACTATGTTCCCATTGCTTTTTCTACTCCTTAGGAAATGGAGGCTTCAGACCAGATCGTAATTTACGCTAAAGATGGCTGTCGATAATTTTCTTCTATGTATTTAGGTTTAGATTTTAAAGAGCTATTTGGATAAGCAATTTAATTAAAAAAGGACGATTTAGAACAAAAGAAATGCGGCCTTGAGTTTATCTGATTAAATGTATCCTTAAACTGTTCTAGTAACACAACCAATTTTACATAAAAAAGGAAGGAACTCTATTAATTTCTATAATATTTCATGATCAAACAATTATATTATCAAATCTGTACTTATTTTTGCGTAAATTATAACTGCCGTATGAAAAAAAGAAGCCTATATTTTTTGGCTTGTTTTTTTTCCCATGGGAAGAAATTGAATTTTACTCGTCTGATAAATAACTTAGTAGATTTTCTTATTTTACGGCTAGACGTGTAAAGTCTAGGAATATTTATTTCATCCTCTACCGAGAAATCTCCTGGACAATGCTTCGTGTATCGATCAAGGAGGCATCGGTTTCCCATGGTTACAGCTGACTGGTGATGATTCCATTGATCCACTGCCATGTTCAATTTGTCGTTTAAAATAAAATAATTTCATTTTGAACTGTGTAACAATGAGTGATATTAAGTTTTTAGTCCAGCATCGCCTATATAGCAAAACACCGAAACTCTCAGGCCGTTTTACTAGCTTTTAACTTGTGTCTAGG
>JARACY010001066.1:0-67444 GCA_029255725.1 Scrobipalpa atriplicella | reverse complement strand
TGATAACATAGAGAATTTTATAGCTTAGGTGGCTGTTTTGTAATTTATTTATTTCAAAACTTACAATAATATTAACCATAATGTTACATTACCCACTTTCAGAATACAACCTGTCTCTCAAGCGGAACAATCAGCAGACAACTAAACAAGATGAAACAGATGGATCAAGTGAGTGACGATCACGAAATCAACTATCAAATCCTACTAATATTATAAAATGCGAAAGTTGATATTTACTACTCAATCGCGCTTCAACTGCTAAACATAAGGGGATGTAACTTGGCACCATTATCTACTCAGTGCTTGGCACATCCTTAACTTATATACTGGGTGTAAGGGACAGCGTCCCGCAAACTTAAGCCGGCTATACACTATCCATCGCGGCTGCACGTCCCGCCAAGGCCACGGCGCTGGATGAAGCATACGCACCCTCGTGCACGAAAAATTTGCTGTACAGCCAGCTTGTGGCTCGACCGAATGACGTACCAGTGTTACCAGGTTCCCGCGAGTCTAAGTCGCCCAACTTTGTATCGGAAGTAGCCCGAAAGGGCTTATTTGTATGGGCTTCAACGTTTTCTTGTAGCCCAAATGGCATTCATTAGTTGTATGAGGCTTCAACGTTTTCTTGTCGCCACTGGAGGCCCTGAAGTAGCCCGAACTGCGACAAATCGCCCAATCTGGCAACCCTGTGACGTACGTCCGCGCTATTCACTGTCCATCTGCTGGACGGTCGCGGTGGTGGGGGCGCTTGCTGGACGCAAAATGAGGAGCCAAACTAAAAGCTAAATACAGATGGCGCTCTGGGCGACTGTACCTTATTTCGTGTCAATGTCACATGTGTATTGCGATTTTATCAGTTTTTTTAACATAAACGATATTTTTTTCAAAATAATCACTTTCTTTGTAATGCGCTGGACACATTCAACTTGCATCACTTGCATTGAAGTTTTTAATACGTAATTTTTTTTCCCACTGTCTCTCACTGTTTTCTTTATTTGTAATCTTTGGAAAACAAATGAATTCTCCTATGCATTGTGGCATTTACTGATAATATTCTAAAAATATTTAATTTGTTTACAAAAGTTGGTACAATTTGACAGTTCTCTTGGTACAGTCGCCCATGCGACACCTAGCGGGAGAAAAAGGCAGTTTTCCTCCTCATTGATCCAGCACATCAAGCATGATAATAATAATAATTATTGACGTACGTCAAGCCTATTCACTGTCGTTTTTCGTCGTGCATCGTGCATGACCTTGGCGGGACGTACAGCAGGATGGATGGTGCGTAAGAGGCTTTATAGGGGTTGCTCAGTCAATGAAACTGAACAACTACCACCAGTTTTCTTATTTTTTTAGGAAATGAAATAAAATTGCGTTTTCATACAAAATGACCAGCTCGATCCGACAATTTGTATGGAAAAGCAAATTTTTATTTTTTTTCATTTCCTGAAAAAAAAAACTGGTGATTGTTGATCAGTATCGTTGACTGAGCAACCCCTATCAGTTTGCAGGACGCTGTCCCTTACACCCGGTATAAGTAAGGTTCTGGAATAGAACATAACGGCAACTTTTCCACGGGAAAACTCATTTAACGCGGGTTTAACCGAGGACGAAAAGTTAGTAACGAAAAAGCAATTTTTCTTCAGATTACATGCAATACCTATTGAATTTCATGTGGATCTACATAATGAAAAGACTAGCTACAGCTGCGTTACAACGTGTTAAAGCAGTTATATCAGTTTGCGTAAAAAATACATACATGCATAAAATCACGCTTTTGTCCCTAATGGGGTAGGCAGATCTTTAATATGTTAAGATTATTGTTCTATATACTAGGCATGCTGACATGATGTCTGAAATGACTAGTATCCAGTCTAAGATTAAAAAGTGTTGTAGTCTATGCACTTCCTTCCGCTCTAGACTCTGTTACTCTATGTCCGCCGTTAGCTCGCCTCGCCATCAAACCAAAACTGTGTCCGGTTTATCTTAAAATTGTAAGTTCATCGTTTGTCCTTTGTGTGCCTAATGAACACCAATAAAAGCCGATTGTTTGATAACAAAGTACTGCATTTTTATTAACAACAGATCTGATAGATTGACAAGGATCCACTATTATAAACCTTGACAGGTTATGGCCCAGGCCTAACCTTGTCCAACCTAAAAGTCTGCTGCAGTACAATCGGCATTGGTATTGGTGGATATTCAAAACAAAAACGTCTTGCCAGTGACGTAAGCGTGGCGCTTGGTATTGCTGCTACGTTGCGAGCCTTGTGTATTGTCGGTGCGCTGCAAAGCTTTGCACTTCTACCGCGTGGCGTCGTCAGATCGTGTGAGCTGCAAGATGACTAACCCCGAAACCGTAAGCGCTGCTGCGTCTTCGAAGCCCCCAGGCCCCTACTTACATGTACCTGTTGAAAAACTTGACGGAGTGAGTAATTTTACGCCGTGGAAGTTTCAAATGAGAATGAGTCTCATATTGGAGGACCTGTGGACTTGTATTGAACGGCATGATGGTACGGCTGTGGATGTTGCTAAGGACTCGAAGGCACTTGCGCGCATATGTTTGTCGGTGAAAACGCACTGTATACAATACGTACGAAATGCAAAAACTGCCAAAGAGGCGTGGACTGCCCTCTGTGACGTTTTCGAGGACAAAGGTTTCTATCGCCGTGTAATGTTGCTTCGTCAATTGCATCAAGCATCGTACAACGCATTTAATGACATGGAAGCATATATAGAATATATAATGACAACTGTACACAAACTATCCGATATTGGACGGACAATTGAAGATGAAGAGGTGGCTGAGCTACTGTTAAGTGGCCTTTCGCAGGAATTTGACATCATTGTATCAAGCTTGGAGTCTGCTACCGTTACTGGTAAACTAACAAGTGAACTTGTTCGAACAAGACTGCTTCAGGAGGAGCATCGTAAGAAGTCTAATGGTGAAAAAACTGAGGCGATGGCATATCTTTCAAAGAGGAAACCTGTAATTTGTCATTACTGCCAGCGACCAGGACATATAAAAAGTAAATGCTTCAAATATAAGAAGAGCAAAAAGAATACCAACAATGAAAATACTCAAGCTGCTGCTTTTGTGGTGACAGAGAAGAGCTTATCTACATCAACGTCATCAACAGCTGAGGCCAACCAGTGGCTGGTTGATTCCGGTGCGACGGCCCATATGTGCAAGGACAAGAAGTGGTTCAAGACGCTGGACAAACGCAAGGAGCCAGTTTCTGTGGCTGACGGAGGGACCCTGACTTGCTTAGGACGTGGAGAGGTTAGCATTCCTATGAAAAGTAACAAGACTCAAATTGTAACAAACTGCATGTATACACCTGATCTCTCAACTAATTTAATAAGCGTAAGTAAATTGTGTGAGAAGGCATTTGTAGTTACTTTCAAAGGTAACAAATGTTACATTTTCAAGGGGGATACGCTATTCGTTACTGCCACTGAACAAGGGGGTATTTGTACGGTACGGGCGTGCGATCGGGGGCCGATAGTCTGTGCGAAAACGCGAAACCGGTCCGCACAAGGGATTGAGCCTTCTTACTGAAACCTATATACGTTAGTAAACTGAAACTGTAGATGGAGGCTCGCTCCCGGCGGAATAGACACGAACAGCTGCGGCGCTACGCGGCGCGGACGGACGGACGGACGAAATATCGTAGGCGCACGCAGCTATCGGACGGCGGACGGGCGTGGGGACGACGTACGGGGGCTCAGAGAATAAAACGCAGTATTTCTTCTGTGAAAATCGGGCTGGAACTGCTTGACCGCTTCTCTTCTCGGAGTTGTTCCCTCTTCGGGAGCTGTCGGACGACTGGCGTGCCGGGCGCCGTCACCCGGCCTATATTTATACTAAATCCGCCATGTTGCGGGGTCGAAGGCCGCGCGCGCGGGGCGGGACGCGCGCGGGCCGTCGCGGTAAGAAGCGCGGGTGCGGGGGGAGGCTCGCCAATTGGAAACGGTAGCCATATTGGATTCCAATTGGAATGCTATTGGCCGGTTAGCGGAATCTAACCGGCACTCGACATGAGTGTCGCGTATAGCGAACCGTTTGCTATACGCGCCTATTTGGTCAAGCGGTTCCAGTAGGAACTTTTATTTAAACTTTCTTACAAACGTTTGAGATCTGTATGAAACTTAGATTCTAATAAGAACCTATTTGAATACCTATAATACTAACTATTAGACCTATTAGCTATTAAACTATTATTTATCTATTTACTGTTATAAGATTCTGACTAACTATAGTGGACTGCATGACTGTATAACTATATTTACAAATGCTACTGTGTTACCTATGCTATCAAAGTGTCTGTATTACCTAACCCATCATCGACATCGCACCGGCCCGCCGAGGTTCAACACCGGCGGGAGCTCCACGACCGAGGCGCACCGCACGGCATCGGCGACGCCGTGGACCCCGCGCTCCCACGCCTCTCATAGCAGCGTGGGCGGCGGACGGACGGCACACAGACGGCGGACCACACAACCACGTGAGGGGGCACCACCTACACCACATCGAGCACCGACAGCATCGAGATAGCTTCGATTATCCGTCGAGAACATGGACATCGAGTCGACGGAGCCGGCTGACCCGACCCCACGGACGAGATGCGTCGCTCCGAGCGGCAGCGGACGACGGCACTCTACACGACGCACGGCGGGAGTAATGTACGGGACAGCCGGCCTCAACAGCTGAGTGATAGTGTTATCAGTGATAAGACTGTAAATAGTTGACAGTGAGTGTATAGTGTTCGTTCGTGATAGTAAATAGTGACAGTGATCGTGTATAGTGTGAAATACTTAAGTTAGTTATAGGCCATTTGATATGTAAAATATTTAAGTCCGTTTTTATAGTTTTCCGTCTAAGTCCGTTCTTGTATAGTCATAGGTCATAGGTAGGTCAAATAAAGATATTTCCCTTTGTTGTTTTACTGATAGGTACACTACTTAGATTAGGGTTAGGTAATACAGACACTTTGATAGCATAGGTAACACAGTAGCATTTGTAAATATAGTTATACAGTCATGCAGTCCACTATAGTTAGTCAGAATCTTATAACAGTAAATAGATAAATAATAGTTTAATAGCTAATAGGTCTAATAGTTAGTATTATAGGTATTCAAATAGGTTCTTATTAGAATCTAAGTTTCATACAGATCTCAAACGTTTGTAAGAAAGTTTAAATAAAAGTTCCTACTGGAACCGCTTGACCAAATAGGCGCGTATAGCAAACGGTTCGCTATACGCGACACTCATGTCGAGTGCCGGTTAGATTCCGCTAACCGGCCAATAGCATTCCAATTGGAATCCAATATGGCTACCGTTTCCAATTGGCGAGCCTCCCCCCGCACCCGCGCTTCTTACCGCGACGGCCCGCGCGCGTCCCGCCCCGCGCGCGCGGCCTTCGACCCCGCAACATGGCGGATTTAGTATAAATATAGGCCGGGTGACGGCGCCCGGCACGCCAGTCGTCCGACAGCTCCCGAAGAGGGAACAACTCCGAGAAGAGAAGCGGTCAAGCAGTTCCAGCCCGATTTTCACAGAAGAAATACTGCGTTTTATTCTCTGAGCCCCCGTACGTCGTCCCCACGCCCGTCCGCCGTCCGATAGCTGCGTGCGCCTACGATATTTCGTCCGTCCGTCCGTCCGCGCCGCGTAGCGCCGCAGCTGTTCGTGTCTATTCCGCCGGGAGCGAGCCTCCATCTACAGTTTCAGTTTACTAACGTATATAGGTTTCAGTAAGAAGGCTCAATCCCTTGTGCGGACCGGTTTCGCGTTTTCGCACAGACTATCGGCCCCCGATCGCACGCCCGTACCGTACAAATACCCCCTTGTTCAGTGGCAGTAACGAATAGCGTATCCCCCTTGAAAATGTAACATTTGTTACCTTTGAAAGTAACTACAAATGCCTTCTCACACAATTTACTTACGCTTATTAAATTAGTTGAGAGATCAGGTGTATACATGCAGTTTGTTACAATTTGAGTCTTGTTACTTTTCATAGGAATGCTAACCTCTCCACGTCCTAAGCAAGTCAGGGTCCCTCCGTCAGCCACAGAAACTGGCTCCTTGCGTTTGTCCAGCGTCTTGAACCACTTCTTGTCCTTGCACATATGGGCCGTCGCACCGGAATCAACCAGCCACTGGTTGGCCTCAGCTGTTGATGACGTTGATGTAGATAAGCTCTTCTCTGTCACCACAAAAGCAGCAGCTTGAGTATTTTCATTGTTGGTATTCTTTTTGCTCTTCTTATATTTGAAGCATTTACTTTTTATATGTCCTGGTCGCTGGCAGTAATGACAAATTACAGGTTTCCTCTTTGAAAGATATGCCATCGCCTCAGTTTTTTCACCATTAGACTTCTTACGATGCTCCTCCTGAAGCAGTCTTGTTCGAACAAGTTCACTTGTTAGTTTACCAGTAACGGTAGCAGACTCCAAGCTTGATACAATGATGTCAAATTCCTGCGAAAGGCCACTTAACAGTAGCTCAGCCACCTCTTCATCTTCAATTGTCCGTCCAATATCGGATAGTTTGTGTACAGTTGTCATTATATATTCTATATATGCTTCCATGTCATTAAATGCGTTGTACGATGCTTGATGCAATTGACGAAGCAACATTACACGGCGATAGAAACCTTTGTCCTCGAAAACGTCACAGAGGGCAGTCCACGCCTCTTTGGCAGTTTTTGCATTTCGTACGTATTGTATACAGTGCGTTTTCACCGACAAACATATGCGCGCAAGTGCCTTCGAGTCCTTAGCAACATCCACAGCCGTACCATCATGCCGTTCAATACAAGTCCACAGGTCCTCCAATATGAGACTCATTCTCATTTGAAACTTCCACGGCGTAAAATTACTCACTCCGTCAAGTTTTTCAACAGGTACATGTAAGTAGGGGCCTGGGGGCTTCGAAGACGCAGCAGCGCTTACGGTTTCGGGGTTAGTCATCTTGCAGCTCACACGATCTGACGACGCCACGCGGTAGAAGTGCAAAGCTTTGCAGCGCACCGACAATACACAAGGCTCGCAACGTAGCAGCAATACCAAGCGCCACGCTTACGTCACTGGCAAGACGTTTTTGTTTTGAATATCCACCAATACCAATGCCGATTGTACTGCAGCAGACTTTTAGGTTGGACAAGGTTAGGCCTGGGCCATAACCTGTCAAGGTTTATAATAGTGGATCCTTGTCAATCTATCAGATCTGTTGTTAATAAAAATGCAGTACTTTGTTATCAAACAATCGGCTTTTATTGGTGTTCATTAGGCACACAAAGGACAAACGATGAACTTACAATTTTAAGATAAACCGGACACAGTTTTGGTTTGATGGCGAGGCGAGCTAACGGCGGACATAGAGTAACAGAGTCTAGAGCGGAAGGAAGTGCATAGACTACAACACTTTTTAATCTTAGACTGGATACTAGTCATTTCAGACATCATGTCAGCATGCCTAGTATATAGAACAATAATCTTAACATATTAAAGATCTGCCTACCCCATTAGGGACAAAAGCGTGATTTTATGCATGTATGTATTTTTTACGCAAACTGATATAACTGCTTTAACACGTTGTAACGCAGCTGTAGCTAGTCTTTTCATTATGTAGATCCACATGAAATTCAATAGGTATTGCATGTAATCTGAAGAAAAATTGCTTTTTCGTTACTAACTTTTCGTCCTCGGTTAAACCCGCGTTAAATGAGTTTTCCCGTGGAAAAGTTGCCGTTATGTTCTATTCCAGAACCTTACTTATACCGGGTGTAAGGGACAGCGTCCTGCAAACTGATAGGGGTTGCTCAGTCAACGATACTGATCAACAATCACCAGTTTTTTTTTTCAGGAAATGAAAAAAAATAAAAATTTGCTTTTCCATACAAATTGTCGGATCGAGCTGGTCATTTTGTATGAAAACGCAATTTTATTTCATTTCCTAAAAAAAATAAGAAAACTGGTGGTAGTTGTTCAGTTTCATTGACTGAGCAACCCCTATAAAGCCTCTTACGCACCATCCATCCTGCTGTACGTCCCGCCAAGGTCATGCACGATGCACGACGAAAAACGACAGTGAATAGGCTTGACGTACGTCAATAATTATTATTATTATCATGCTTGATGTGCTGGATCAATGAGGAGGAAAACTGCCTTTTTCTCCCGCTAGGTGTCGCATGGGCGACTGTACCAAGAGAACTGTCAAATTGTACCAACTTTTGTAAACAAATTAAATATTTTTAGAATATTATCAGTAAATGCCACAATGCATAGGAGAATTCATTTGTTTTCCAAAGATTACAAATAAAGAAAACAGTGAGAGACAGTGGGAAAAAAAATTACGTATTAAAAACTTCAATGCAAGTGATGCAAGTTGAATGTGTCCAGCGCATTACAAAGAAAGTGATTATTTTGAAAAAAATATCGTTTATGTTAAAAAAACTGATAAAATCGCAATACACATGTGACATTGACACGAAATAAGGTACAGTCGCCCAGAGCGCCATCTGTATTTAGCTTTTAGTTTGGCTCCTCATTTTGCGTCCAGCAAGCGCCCCCACCACCGCGACCGTCCAGCAGATGGACAGTGAATAGCGCGGACGTACGTCACAGGGTTGCCAGATTGGGCGATTTGTCGCAGTTCGGGCTACTTCAGGGCCTCCAGTGGCGACAAGAAAACGTTGAAGCCTCATACAACTAATGAATGCCATTTGGGCTACAAGAAAACGTTGAAGCCCATACAAATAAGCCCTTTCGGGCTACTTCCGATACAAAGTTGGGCGACTTAGACTCGCGGGAACCTGGTAACACTGGTACGTCATTCGGTCGAGCCACAAGCTGGCTGTACAGCAAATTTTTCGTGCACGAGGGTGCGTATGCTTCATCCAGCGCCGTGGCCTTGGCGGGACGTGCAGCCGCGATGGATAGTGTATAGCCGGCTTAAGTTTGCGGGACGCTGTCCCTTACACCCAGTATATAAGTTAAGGATGTGCCAAGCACTGAGTAGATAATGGTGCCAAGTTACATCCCCTTATGTTTAGCAGTTGAAGCGCGATTGAGTAGTAAATATCAACTTTCGCATTTTATAATATTAGTAGGATTTGATAGTTGATTTCGTGATCGTCACTCACTTGATCCATCTGTTTCATCTTGTTTAGTTGTCTGCTGATTGTTCCGCTTGAGAGACAGGTTGTATTCTGAAAGTGGGTAATGTAACATTATGGTTAATATTATTGTAAGTTTTGAAATAAATAAATTACAAAACAGCCACCTAAGCTATAAAATTCTCTATGTTATCGATTCGGTGTGCGCACGACTTAATTAAATTAATTTTGTTTTTGAAACACCATGATATAATCTTAGTTGTTTTTAAAACTTAAAATTCAAATTAACAAATTTCATTCCAATTATTATTATTACGCATGGAAGTAAAGAGGAGCAGAGGATGTATGCCTACGCAATGGGCCGACTCCGTTTCCGGGATTACCAAAGAGGATATAAAATCACTACGTTTAAGAGTCGGCACTTCCATACTATAATAATAATAATAAATAATAAAGATATATTTATGCAAAAAATACACCTTATGCACTTAAGTTTAGTTACATAGTTTTTTAAGAAACATATTAGGAACTAACAAGAAGTGGCTGTGAAACTCTGGCTCCCAAACTAGGTTAGTACCTGTGTCTTGGGAGGCAGTGTGTCTGTGTCGTCCGTTTGAACCTATGGTTTGAACCGTGTTTCAACAGCGAATCTAAAAGATGTCTATCGGTTGAGTAGCTTGGTGTGCATGTAATGTGAATGTGTGCTATACCTAAGTGAATGAATAAATATTTACTGAATAATGATTTTTAGGTAAGTTTATAATTGGTGTGTGTGTGTGTGTGTGTGTGTGTGTGTGTGTGTGTGTGTGTGTGTGTGTTTGTATGTGTGTTTGTGTGTATGCGTACGTAATTAATATTAGTGAATAAAGTAATGTAAATTTAAGGATTTTTGAGGTGTTACTATTTATGAAATAAATATCAGCAATTGTTCTGTTGTATCATAGTTATTCGTAGTCGTAGTCACAGTCAATTTTTACAAGGTAACAATTTTTATGGAATCATTTATCTTTGTGTATAAATAATTACTAAAATCGGGATTAAATTTTTTCAAGAGTTTGGTTCCTATTCTCTAACAATGAGGAATCGTTTTCATACAAAACATTACAAAACTTTTTACTATGGAGTTTCTACAGACTGGAGACTACAGGCCGACATGCGACATCCGCCGTGCTCAAGATAGAGCGGCCTGGAGAAGTGTGGTGGTGCGAGCGAGCTATGGGCGCGAGTGGCGTCCTACTCCCACTCCCACTACTGTCACGTTCCTCAGCCGTGAGGTTACGAAAGAGATGACTATTATAGCCGTCCCTTTCCGTTCCCTCAGGATAAAAATAGTACATTACCGTAGAGATCGTAAATAAAGCAATGTATGGTCGAGTAAATTTGTAATGTAAACTAGACCATTTGTTATTTCGGCTGAGACAAGTATAATACTTTTCTCTCATTTGTAAGGAAATATTATAAAACACCTTTAAAAGAAACAATTTTTGTTACAGAATTTCTTTTTCTTTGGCGCCAAGCCAATATGAACGAGCACATTTTATTCATTCCATAAAACCGAAGTGCCTAGTTCCATTATACAAGTTCATTAAAAACACTATTATTTAAGAAACTGTAAGCTCTTGTGCTCCAAAATAAAGGACTTGAATCCAAACCATAAAAATTAAAAAAAAAAAAATACATGCGCATTCAGTCTTAAAAAAATAAGTAATGTGAACTAAAAAACACCTCAACCATACTACTGTGTACTTAAAAGACTTCGCGTAGCGGCCGTAAATTCTCATTACTGTCGTTTGGAGAAATTGCCGACCGCTACGCACTTGAGTACCGAAAAGAGTTAATATACGCCTGGTTTTTTTTTTTTAAATAATGAAGCAATTTCCAAACAAATGGGAGAATAATTATATTAATTATTTATGTAATGTTTGTTTTCATTAAAAGTGTCAGGTCAGGACGCTCCGTATGCTATGTAAAAAGCTTGGACGGTTAAAAGCCTATACTTAGTTTTATTTAACTTACTTTTGATGTTAGTGGGTGGCGAGTCGATCTGAGCCTCGCTGTCGCTGCTCAATGTCGTAGATGCTTCTGAAATTGTAATACAATACGTTTAACATGGTTTTGTATGCCTTCCATGATGGACTTGTCACTAGGAGCTATAAAGAACATAGAATGTGCCAGCTGTATTTCTTCCCGGGACGTTGTCGAAAAACCAGTAAAAAATGGATTGTAATTTAAGTGATAGGCTGACAACCTGTCACTACAGCAATACATATACAGATCGATCTGAAATAATATGCTTCCACGCTAGACTGGGGCTATAAAAACATAGAATGTACCAGCTACTTCTTCTTCCGGGCATACTGTAAAAACATGCAAAGGGATTCGAGAGATTCAGTATTTGTAATTAAGACCATGGACCGACAACCTGTCACTACAGCAACATAAATCTCAAAGCTAGTCAGACGTGGCGGAATAGGTGTCGTTTAGGTCGTTGGCGCTCTGCCTACCCCATTAGGTATACAGGCGTGATAGTAAATATGTATTCACTTACCATTGTTTGTCGTGTGGTCGGCTGCAGCATCAGAGGAATCCTTATCAGTCGTCGCGCCGGCCGACGCCGACGCCGACGCCGACTCACTATCACTGGTACGAGGGTTCTCAGTCTCAGTGTAACTGCCCTCGCTCTTGCTCCCACTGCTACATGATGGGTTTGCTGGAAAACCATTCAAGAGTTCTCAATGTTAGGCATGCTGTACGACCCAGCAAGAGGGATTCCAGGGTTACATTGGTGCCGATTCTGTTGCAGACCTAACTTAACTTCGTTTAGTTCCTTCACTTCTGTCACTTTCTAAAATTTGAATAAAATAAAGACGACAACACAATGCTATCGATTCGATTCGTAGATCGCACAACTTAACTAAATATTGACTAAAATTATTGGGGTCCCTTTTTGTTCTCTCATGACAGAAAAGTATATAAACTAATATTAGTTGAGTCGTGATTTTTGCAACTACGAATTGGTACTGGTACCTAGTACCTACCAATAGCTGATTATAATCCCATCAAAGTGACTATTGCTTTAAATAAACGCATTTAGCATGCAGACTTATTTCAGGTGTTTAACGTCACTTTGGCAGGATTATAATCAGCTGTTCATTGTGTTGCTGTCTCTATTTTATTCAAATTTTAGAATGTAACAGAATCAATAAATAAGTTAAGTTGGGTCTGCAACCGAATCGGCACTAGTGTATCGTAACTTAGGGGATGGGCTGACAACCTGTCACTACTGCGATTACAAATTGTCTTTAATTTTTGTCAGACGACGCAAAGCGCCCCTTTTCGAGGCGTTTTGCGCTCTGCCTACCCCGTAAGGGATAAAGGCGTGACTTTATGTATAATTACTTACTTTTGGTGTTAGTGGTTGACGAGTCGCTCTGAGCCACGTTGTTCAGCGTCGTAGATGCTTCTCAAATGAAAATACAATACGTTTATCATAGTGCATACAATATTATTTATAATAGACTAAAAGCGATAGAAACATAGAACGTGCCAGTTGCTTCTCCTCCCGGGCATGCTGTTAAAACCAGCACAGAATGGATAGTAATTTAAGCGATAGGCTGACAACCTGTCACCACAGCAACATACATATCTCAACTGAACTGAAATAACCATCAAAACTTGTCAGACGTGGCGGAATAGCCTTCGTTTAGGTCGTTGACGCTCTGCGCATACCCCATTAAGTATAAAGTCGTGATAGTAACTATGTATTTACTTACTTTTGGTAAGAGAGTGGTCCGCTGTATCATAGGAACCCTTATCAAGCGCCGACTGAATAGTGTCAGGATTCTTCGTCGGGCTGCCTTCGCTGCAACTGCTGAATGCTGGGGATGCTGAAAAACCAAATTCCAGAGACACATTACAATCTAAAATGGCCTTAAATTTTTGACAGAGCGCCTTTTACGAGGCGTTTTGAAGGTACGCTAATATGAGGAGATTTCTGGGAGCCTCATTTTCTCCCCAATGGGTTTTGAGACAACGGCTCCTTGCGGTCCTGCAGCTGAGAAGTTGGTGTACGAGCTGTGAGCGCGTCGCGTCTCAATGAGACCACTGGCGACCGTACAGACCGCACCGCTAGCCGGCAGCTTCCTAGGACAACGTATCAGTCTCTGGCCATATAAAGAGGGAATGCTGCCAGCCTATTGGGGACCATGACTGATGGAGACGCGCTGAACGAGTTGTTTTATTTTTAAGTGTAGTTTGTAAGCAATTTTTTGTTACCTAATTAATTCGAATTTTGTATATTACTTTTATAATGTACTTATTTACCAGTGGTAGGAGTGCGCTCCACTGTATCAGAAGGATCGCTATCAAGTCGCCGGCCGCCGGCCGACTGACTACTATCAGGGTTCTCTCCCCGAGTGTCTTCGTACCAGCTGCTCAATGATGATGGGAATCCTATAGAAACCATTCAAGGATTTTAGTGTATTGCAATTTAGGCGATGGGCTGACAACCTATCACTACAGCAGAACTATCTGAAATAACCTTCAAAACTTGTCTGAGGTAGCGGAATAGCCTTTGTTTAGATCGTTGACGCAAATTCAAATTCAAATTTATTTATTGCATATCACATAAACATAAAGGTACAACAATAAAACAATGGTAGGTAGATAGTATGTGACACCCTGCAAGGGCACAGCAACTAAAAGGCTCGACGAAGACTAAAACGCTCTGTCTACCGCACTAGGGATAAAGCCTTGATTATGTGTAGTGTAAGTAGGTATGTAACATTAATAATAGTAAAAGGTTAAGAATAAGAGAAATATTCAAGCGTGATAGGTCCGTGATACGGCACTTTTTGAAAAACATCATATGGTAGAATAGAGAGGAAGGGGAATCGGAAGGTGAATGTCAAGTCGTATCAGGAAGTCAATTCATTGGTAGAAGAGAAGACAGACTACTGGAAAAATTAACTCAAAACAAGATAATGTAGTTATTTACCATTGGTTAGAGTGTGGTCCTCTGCAGCAATGAGCTCCTTATCAAGCCGCGCGCCGCCAGCTGACTGACCAGCGCGAAACTGGCTGTCTTCATAATAACTGCATGATGATGATGGGAACATCACTGGCGACCGTGAACCTGCACACAGGACAAGCTATTCACACCTGATACTAGCTTTAAGAATATTGCCTTAAAAAATCTTTATGGTGTCTGTTCTGTTCTTTTGTACAATACAAATAAATAATAAATGGATACCAAATTAATAAATAAACCTGCAAAAATTATATGTAGGTAAGGTTAATAAATTATGTTCTGGATTATGCTACAGGCTACAGATTACTATGTTAGAAAATTTACTCAACTATACCTACATGCAGAAATTTAAGAAAGTGATAGAGTATATTGAGTTACAATTTTTTACATTCTACTATGAAACATAATAAACATGCAACTACCTACATATGATACTTACCCATATAATACTCCAATCATTTAAGTATAAATATAAACTTAAATACTATATTATTACTTATGTACCTACCTTGTTTAAAAAACACATAGGTATGAACAAAGGAAATTATAACACATAGGTAGACAAAAGGTTAATGATTTCAAAATAATTATATAATTAATCTTCTGCAGATAAAATTTAAAAACAAATATGGTGAAACTGGGTGCCCTACTGTCTAGTAGTAGAGCATGTAATAGCTTCTACATTGTCTGTCTTATTGTAAACACAGCTGCCATGTGAACAACAACCAAGTTGATGTTCAGACTTATTAGCTGCTATAGTGTGTTCATTTGCACCCTTTAGGCACCCTCAAGTGTATTCAAAACCTGGAATTTTTATAATAATCTGGTAAATATGAACACAAATAGCAAAAGGAAACATAATAGGTATCAAAATAAAAAAAAATGATTTCTTGTTTTAATCTTTTAATTAAATACAGAAGTCCTACATTTTAATACTATTGTGGGGGGACTGGTTTAATAAAACAATCCAAATGAAAAAATTTAGTTTATTTCCAAGTTTACAAAGAAATACAGTTCCCTATATTAGAGAAGTCTTGTGCGTACCTACCATTAAAACAAAAACCCAGTTGATGGCCATCAAACAATTCTGCAAACAAAGTTAAAATACAAAGGGACAGCTCCCCGCATACTGATAGGGGGAGCTTAATCAACAAAACTGAACTTTTACTTTTTAATTCTTTCTTTCGCCAGAAAATTGTTGCCCCATGAAAACTTTTTCATCAATCAGACATTTGTTTGAGGAAGCATTTAAAAGTTGGGAAGCTGTCCCTTACACCTGTATGTATACCTATGCAAGTAAATCTTAAAATTGTAAAGTCCTAAGGGACACAGGGGGACAACCAGGCTGCAGACGGCTGATCTATGATTTGGTATGAAGGGGTTGGACCATTCAGCCTAACAGCCACTGGGACCTGTAAAGATCTATCGTAGCTAACAGCTGATCTAATGTTAATGGTCAATTTTTTGTTTGGAATAATCAGTTTCTAGAGGACATTACCTTTGTTTTTCTTTACCTTCGCGTTCGCCGGCCGAGGCTGAACGAAAACTGGGAAGATTTGGGTGAATTGATGGTAGGTAGCTGGTTTCACTGGCACATATTTCGCAAAATCTACATAAATAAAACCAACCAACCAACATGATAGTACCTATTAAAAATATTTATAACTGAAAAACGGAAACTTTTTTTTTATGATACCCGGCAAAACTTTTTGACATTTTGTTGGTTTTTTTTTTTTTTTTATATATTCTCCCGTTTGGGAAGGCGAAGAGTGTGAGCCCATGCAGCCTAGTCTTCAGAGTGTATTTTCTTGTCTTCTTATACCTAATCTAACCTACGCTAACCTAAAAGTCATTGAAATGCGCCGGTGATTCACATTCCAATGCTCAACAGACTTTTGCGCGGAGATAACAATCCGAATCGTACGGTAGCGCCTTCCTTTGCTTCTTACTCCCGCCATATTGTTCCTCGTCAGCAGATCATTATGTTAAATCCACCACATTAAATACAACAAACACTGCAAGGAACTAATTTAGAAAAGCGAGGAACAAAGTCCGTCAGATTTTTCATGCCCCCCGCGCAAAACCCCAACCTAACCTAACCTAACCTAGAACTCATTAGATCGCAAGTGGCCGCCATCTAATGCTCTCTGATGATTTACGCGGGAGTGTCGAGTCGAACCATATAGGATTTCTGTACTTTATTTCTTACTTTCACCACATTGCCTTTCACTACCGACACATTATTATGCTAATCCCACTACACTAACACAATAATAACCGCGAAAAACTAAATTAGAAAGCCAGAAATTCAGTCCATACGTGTGATTCGTTACGGTTCCCGCGCAAAACTCCCATTTTGTTGTTGTTGGTGCAACGTCCGGACGACCATAGACAACACCGGACAAGCTTTTTTTTTTTTAATATAAGGTTTTACGGCTCTGGAAACTGAGTCCTTTTGAGCCAGTCTTATAATATCTTCTTCCTTCTTTTCTTCATTTAAAATTATCTTTCTTAACTCTTCTTCTTCTTGATTTATCATCATAGATAACCAATAGTATTGGTTACAAAATTATAAAGCGGTTTATAGAAAATTTTTCTTGATAATATTTCTCTCAATGTGGATGGGACTTTACTGTTGTCATTGTCAACCAAATCTGTCATTTCAGCGACAAATAGAAGTCTTTTTAGGATCGGCTTTTTCGCCATTACAATACGGACAATTATCATCTTCTCTTAGGCCGATATTAGACTATAATATATTAATCATAGAGATATGATTTCATATCTGTCAAATTATAGGATCATATACATTTGATCCTATTCTTCATATTAAGATATTACACCTGCGGTCATATAAACATCATATTATGGAAGATGGATACTAATTTAGCTGCGTTTTCCGTTGCACTGAGTGCAATTTTCTTAATGATCAATAATTTCGTACTTTCGATATTCCAATTCTTGCATTTTGAAGAGCCCATTTTTGTTTTGACTTTTGAGGTTAACCGCAAATCACTACTAGGTACCTACGTTTCGTCGATAGATATGATCACAGAACACTAATACTCCTTGATTGTACGCTGGCTGTCAAATAGGATCCCATGTCTATGATCATAGACAATATAAATCATATGTTGTTATTAAACCGTCATAGACTCTTCATATAAATATGACTCCAGTACGATATTTTTTGAATTCATACGATAATTTTGAAAGACATTTTCATTTCATGTAACGTCATACGTCAATAACAAAAAGTGAGTCATGTATACCTTGAAAGCGTACAAATCTTAGTCATCTTTCTCTTTTTACAATACGCATTTTAGCTAAGTTAACAGCTTACTAAGCACATTTTTTCATGAGTGGAGTATGTGAGAAAAACTGGTTTGCTTGCACTTAGCTTGCAGCAAGTTTTGTTTGTATACTATTATAGTTTATATAGATAGTTTGCTTGTTTTAACTGAGGGCAGAAAAAAAAATAGTTTAATACTGATTTAAAATTCACCCTAGAACCAAAAAATGTGACTTTTATTGCATATTTTACCAAAATTAAGATAAACATGAATGTACGATAATTGTACGATAATTTTAAGAGCAAAATCCGATAATTTTGATTTAGAAAGTTGGCAACACTGGCACCGGACAAGCAGTTAGTTAGTGTTGCCCGGCCCCTTTGCCAAAAATAACATAAGTTGGCTCGAAAAGTAACATTTTGACCACAAAAACTTAATTTGTAACTGTACTGGTGGTCTTCTTCTTAGCGAGTGGATTTTCGAGTCGAACAACGACCCGATAAACCCTGGTGTCAGAGTTTTCAAACCGCCTAGTAGCACAGCTATAGGCCTCTGACATGGTATCAGTAACGACCACTATCAAAGACAGCGACCGGGACCGACGGCTTAACGTGCCCTCCGAAGCACGGAATCCTTTTTCTTTTCGGACAATCAGGTGATTCAGCCTGCAATGTCCTACCCAAACTGGGAAAAACCTCACAAAGTGATAAATTGACAAATATCAGCTTTGTATTCCCCCCCTGGGAATCGAACCCAGGACCTCCGGATCGTAAGCCCACGGCTTAGACCACTAGATCACAGAGGCAGTTACTGGTGGTAAATAAAGATTTATTTTTTGTGTACATTTGTTTATCTCCCTTTTGGTCTCCGTTTTATTATTTTTATTATGTGTTTTACCATTATCTCGGGACTATAGTCGCGACATGAGAGGGTCAAAAATAACGTAAAATTTTACTTTTGTAACATTGTGGCAACACTGTCACGTCAATAATAATAATAATGTGCGGCGGATCTCCGGATCGGCGTCAGGTTCAGGGGTACGTTCAGAGCCGCTCGATCGATCGAAATTTAACCTGGCCGTTCAGAGGCGCCTGTCAGATGAAATTTCGACTAGGTTAATTTTTATCCGGCCCGTTCAGAGGCGCCTGTCAGATGAAATTTCGACTAGGTTAATTTTTATATCCGGCCCGTTCAGAGGCGCACCGGAAGTGAAGTTTTATCTGACAGCGGCTAAGGTGCACGTTGCGGTTAAGGTGCAAGTTCGATATTTATACCGATCAAATCTTATACTAGTGGGACGCACTGAACGTGCACCTTAGCAGCTGTCAGATAAAACTTCACTTCCGGTGCGCCTCTGGCTGGGTTACGTTCAGAGCCGCTCGATCGATCGAAATTTAACCTGGTTAAAAATTATACTGCCCGTTCAAGTTTGAGTATAAGACGTCATTGCGCCTCATTTGCATTCAAATAGACGAGACAACACGCTCGTTTACACTACATTTTTAAATTGAAAAGTATCGTTGAATCGGTCATAAAATATATCCCGATACATACCGATATATCCCAATGTATCGCCGGTATCGGGTGCATCACTAGTTTTAACGTGCCCTCCGAGGCACGGAATCTCTTTTCTTGCAGACAAGACAGACAGCCTGCATTGTTCTAACCAAACTGTGGAAATCTTACAAAAAAATACACACAGTAAAATAAATCAATAAATATTTATTTATTCACCTTTTCCTGACTACTGAATATATTAGATTATTATGATACGATTTAAATTAAGTGACAATTTATTTGGGTTTGCCGCCAATGCTTATAATAAAATTCACAATATATAGGTAAGTAGGTAATTTTTATAATTATAATTTTCACACTTGTTAATCATAATCCTCAATCAGAAACGGGTCATCTTCCATCTGGCTGTAGTCCGGCAAACAAAACCTGCCACTGGGGTCTCGCACCATTCCCTGAGGACAACCGTTGCCGACTAAAATACATTCATCTTTGTTCACTTGCTTCTTAGTTACGATTTCCTCAACAGGAGCTGCATTGTTATGGATTCCTGACCTGTTTTGGTACGCATTTTGAAGATTTCTTGAAGGTAACATTGTACTTCTTGGGGCCACATTTGTATTTCTTGGAGCCATATTTGTATTTCTTTGAGCCATATTTGTATTTCGTGGAGCCATATTTGTACTTCTTTGGGTAACATTTGCTATGTAATTCCTATTTACAGATGCAACAGGAGTTACCTTATTTTTCTGTGTATTATTAACAGTAGTACCGGTATTTCTATTTAGATTACCATCAGCTTGCAAACTGGCCTGAGGGGCAATATCACCGTGATATCCATGAATGACTGTTACGTTAGCTAGATTGTAGTTATTGGCTTTCGTGTTCTTTACAAAATCGTAATATATTTTACATATCTCATGCTCAGTAAGTGGTTCATACAACCCTAAAACCCGGGATGTAAGTGGTACTTTGCATCATAGGTTTTGAAACCTATGCTGCAAAGTAATTTGAATAAGGAACTGTCAAATTGCAAGAAAAAAAAAGTTGATAGCCTTATTTCAAACACACGGAATCGGATGATTAATCGAATCGGAATCGATTTTAAAACAAATTCTATTCGAATTTATTTAAATATCGAACTGGCCAGTACTAAATATGACGCATAGAGTCACGGAATAAGGCCATAAAAATGTAAACATAGGATTATGAAAATTATGAAATTTTTACTCTGTGGTTTTTATAACATATTTATAACCTCAAAACTTGAGTTTGTCGATTTATTACTTAGCATTTTATTATAAAACATTAACAAATTAAACAGTCAGTATACTTAACAAAATGTCTACTTGCAAATTAGATAATTTTTCTTACGCGAATGCATATATTTGTGATGGTTAAATTCGCTCATAGTGAGTTGGTATTGCCTACTGTTTCGTCGTAATTTCATGTTTTAATTTTCTTATATTTTCCCATAATTTTAACTTATCTTTCATTCGATATGTAAAGCATAGTGCTTACCTCATGGTGTAAGTCATCAAATGCATACTCGTACCATTAGCGCCCTCGCTGCGCTCGGGCGCCAAAAACCTCGTATGCATTTGATGACTTACATCCTTTGGTTAGCAATATACTATTGTCGTAAGAACTCGTATCGGGACCATTTTTGTTGGAAACATTTCCTTTGATTTTACATGAATAATATTTATGGCTTGCTTTTACTGGATCGTTGTTATGTACTGTATTAAATTGTCTTTCTTGTTGTATAAAGTTATGAACATCTCCATTTTTCGTTCCAGGATTATTGAAACTATTTTTGCTGCCAAGATTATTTTGATTAGAACTAATTGTCAATAAGTTGGTAGGGTAAATACGCCAAATGTCGGCCCCTTTACGGATTTTCTAACTTTGGATTGCTCTGGCTCCTTCAGTTTGCAACGAAAGGATAGCTTTTGCTGCGTTATAGACAGATTGATAAATCTATTTTATGTTCGTAGGCTTAAAATTGACTTTCCTACTAAAAGAAAAAAGTAGTAAGGCTTAAATGCGGTAAAGTCCAAAAAACCCAAAAGTCGGCCGTTTTCAGCCCAATGGTCGGTCCCGCTTTTCCCAAATGTCGGCCGCGTATAGGATGTTTAAAATTAAGACAATGAAAAATATTATTAATATGATTTATATAATATAAGCATAAATTTAATAGATAGCAACAAGTTCCTAAGGATATTTGTCCTATCCTAAACCATATTTTGTCATAAAAATTGTTTCAATAATGTTAACTCCTCAAAGTCAAATTATTTATTTCCAAATAGATTCTTACGAACACTTTTAGAAATCCTAGTAGGTATGCCTATGTCAGCGTTAAATTGTAACAACTGTTAGTTTACAAACTTACTCGTCAGTTTATATACTATCGGTAGGTTAGGTTAGGTTAGATTGTAAATTTCCTAAGATAGATTATATCTAACGGTTTATGCAATATTACGGTGACACATATATCCAAACCTCACTTCTTTATAATATTTATTTATAAACAATAAAATAAAGTCATCATATTAATAAATATGAAGTTTTGAGGATATAAGTTAAAAGAATAAATTTAAAGAAAAAATAAATTAAAAAACATTCAGCATGTATAGTGGCGCTAGAATTCGAGGCTGGCCGACATTACGATCTATAATACTTCTAAAGTCGGCCCCAGTTTTGTGTACCTTATTTATCGAGATTCAACTAATATCCCCCCGGCCGTAATTTGGTGATTAAACGTGAAATAGATTTATGTACCTATAACTCTTACAAATTTTCATAATTAGCCAATAAAATTCGTTAAATCGTTGAACTTATAAAACAGACTGCATTTGCTTTAAGTCGGCCCCGGCCGAGATTGCGCTTTTAAGCCAAAACTCGTGTTCTAATGGCGGCCCCCTATTTTTCCCTTAAACCAATACGTAAAATGTTGCAAAAACTATGTCAAAATGTAGTAAAAATTACTATTTAGTGATAAAACTGCTTAATATAAAATAAAATAAACGTAAAATGTTTTTAACATAAATCCCCGAAGTGTGGGTATTCACAGCAAGTAAGCTACTTTAGCGAAGAATTTGACGCTTCAACGGCGCGATCTCTACTGACGCTCAGTGTGCGATGAGCGAGTGACGTAATTGGATGGTAACGGTTTGTACGTATTAAGTATAAATTAAGGTTGCAATACGTGTGGCACAATCCACATTTATTACTTTATGAACTTAAAGCAAGCTGAAAACGTGTAGATGGCCGACGTTTGGGGGGGGGCCGACGTTAGGCATATTTACCCTATTTATATTTCCAGAATTTTTATTCCAATTCCAACCAACGTTTCTCCGCACTCTGCGATTTTCATTAATTTCTTCTGCGATATCCACATATTCTTTATTTTGATTTAAAATACCACCGTTCTCTGGATTATCTATGTCTTCATCACAATTTTTATTCACTTTTGGTCGAGCGTCGACACTTTGTAATATTAATATAGCACCAATACACATACACAAGCTATATACTTTCATATTTCACTTCGTATTTCACAAATGGACACTGGACACTGTCATAAATCTACTCGACACGAGTTACGTAGATCGAATTGTTTTGACCTCAGAAGTTTTGACTTCCAAATATTTGTGAGATACTCTACTCTGTTTACCACTACCATTTAGTGTGATTTAGGTGTGATTTAGAAGAGGGTTTAAGAGTATCTACAATACAAGACTCTCCAACCTATTAAATAATGAATGATATCAGCTAACACCAAGGGTGTGTGACCTTTTGACACTGGTTATTCTCAATTACGTCTTATCTCGTATACAGGGTTTTTACTTTGAACTTAGGCAGCGTAGCGCGATTGTTTTTTCTTTAGAAATAAGTAAGAATAAAGCGTTTTTTTTTATAATTAAAAGAAGAAATTATGAAGTAAATTATTAATAAAATATTAATTGTCTGTTTAAAGGACAATGGGCAAAAATGTATGGAACTTGGTTCAAGACGCTACACTGATAAGACATGTAGGAAATGAAAGTAAATACTTGACATATGATTCGGGAAAAGTATTATCAAAATCCGTCTCGGTGAAAATGACCATTTTAAACTGATTGATTTTGATAATAGTTGACCCGAATCATATGCCAAGTTTCTACTTTCATTTCCTACAAGTCTTATCAGTGCAGCATCTTGGACCACTTTTGCCCATTGTCCTTTAACCAATTCTAAAAATCGAAATAAAATGCATTTGTTGTTATAACTATGTATAAGTTTTATTATATCAAACATACAAATAATTACTAAATGCAGCGATTTTATGAGGTACAGTAATCTAGTTCTATACAATTTTCTTCTCTATTCAATTAAGTCAAATGATTATTAAGTTATTATATAAGAAAAACATTACATATCGGGTGTAAGGGACAGTTTCGCGCAAGCTGATAAAGATTGCTCAGTCTGAACTGAACAATTTTCACCAGGAGATTATTTCAGGAGACTATATTTTTCTCTTTTCTATACAAAATGATCAGACAATTTGTATGAGGAAGAAATTTCTTTTTCATTTCCTGATAGAATTCCTTTGTGTATGTTGTTCAGTTTCATTCATTGACTGAGCAACCCCTGTCAGTTTGCGGGAAACTGTCCCTTACACTCCGTATTTCAGGATAACACAACTCGAACAAAATATTATGATACTCCCGATACTCCTGTCGCTTCCAAATAGTACTTTACAATTAATTAAAAGTATTATACAGATACTCGTCTCGATTCGTATGCGCTTGTGCGCATCATAATCACTAAATCTTGACTAAAATGGTCACCTGTCATTTTCTATCAAGAGAGAACAGAAGGGGATGACAACAATTTTGGTTAAGATTTAGTTAAGTCATGCTCTCCACGAATCGATAGCACTATCTTCTTAAGGTAATCACATAATGTAACATCTTCTTTCCAAATCTTAAACTTTATACTTAATTATATTTAATATCAAAAGCTACAGAATACAAACTACAATTTTATTACAAAAAAATATGTTTTTACAGTTTGGCAACGATTTTTTATCAAAATGCAGTTAATACAAACTAAACTATACACGGAGTAAAAAATTGGCTACTTTCCAACTAGTCAAATCAGCAACTTTTTATGAAATGTCAAAAAGGCTTTTGTTGTATGAAAATAGTGAGCTATGACGTCACATTTTAGTAAATATTGACTACTCAAATCAATAACTTATATACTTTTAATTCGATTATTAAAACCTAAATGTGCATTTTTTTAATGATGAATGAAATCCACAATATTTTTAGCCATCACTTTTAAGTATAAACGTTTTGAATTTTTTAAGCTACCCAGTCAAGTACCCATTTAGAGTGTAAATCTACCCATGAAGCTGAACAACTTTACCCAAGAAGCAAAGAGAATATGGGAAAAAATATTGGTCTTCCATACAAACGGTGTCATTTGCCAATATTTTAAAATTAAATTTTTGATCTACGTTTCTTGGGGAAAGTTGTTTAGTTTCATAGGTAAGGTCTTGTCCCATGATCAAAATGAGTTCATCTATACTGACGTTCCTTTCTGTTCTCTAAAAATGGAGTGTATTAAAGTTAATATTGTGCATGTATCTTATTTATTTTTATTTAATTTTACATTTGTCATCGTTGTTATCAATTACTATCCTTGCCGGTGCGCGTTGACCGTTGACAGTCACTGTCGTTTTTGTGCGTGTATCTTATCTTGATTATCAGTATCACTGTCATTTTCACGTAATTTTAACCAGTGTATCTTGATTGTCATTGCCATTTTTGCCGGTGTAACAGTTTTTCTTGACTGCCATTGTTACAGCAGCAGTACCACGATTTTTGAACAGGCGGCGATTTAAGGAACTAACATTTGGCTATGGTTACACTGACAGTGACAGTGATTGAAGCAATGGTAGCTGTAATGGCGACGTGACAGCTGTACAAAAATCGCTGTCGGTGTGTACCGAGGTACCGAGGGTATGTCGACTGTGTGTGTGTGTGATTGTGACTGAATGGTCGTCAGTGACTACCACTGTCATCGTTGCCGATGTATCTTAAGATGTCTGAGCGCGCACCTAAAAATAGTAAGAATTCATTTCAATTATTTATTGCAAGTCACAACACAAAGGATCTTAAAAATATCACAACAGTTTCAATCTCATGTGACGCCTTACATTATTAGCTGTTACTAATAGGCGGTTTGAAAACTCTGACACCAGGGTTCATCTGGCCGTTGGGGATACTACGGGCTGAAACGTGAGGAGTGCAGAATCACTTGGTCGAGGCCTGTTCCCTAATAGTGCACTCCCTACAAGTTCTTTAATGCGTCCCTGTCACTCTCTCATCGGGTCGTTTGTCGATTTGAAAACTCACTCGAAAAGAAGAAGAATGCACACACACACGCACACACACGCACACACACACACACACACACACACGCACGCACACACACACACACACACACACACGCACGCACGCACGCACGCACGCACGCAAGCACACACGCACGCACGCACGCACGAGCACAAGCTGAGACATTTCTTTTTGCCTTTTTTTCTTCATTATGTTTTGATATAGTAATTTACCTTGTAAATTGTAAAAGGCAATAAACATATTTTATTATTATAATAATAATAATTACCTGGCAGCAGTCCCTTTAGCGATGCGGTAGTTCCTGCCCACTCCCTTGAACGCGCCGCGCCCGAACACCTCCACGCTGACGCGCACGCGCCGCCCGTCCGCCAGACGCTCCGGCTTGCTGCAAGGGAAATAAGATACATTCTAAGAAAATAATACATAGAATAACTCTTAATTGCGCATAAACTGTACAGTTTGATAGAAACAAGCTTAAAAACGTAAATGTGGGTATAAGAAAAAATTAGTAAACGTTTGGGATATACAGTAAACGTGTGATATATTGAGTACACGTTTGGAATATACGTAGAGTAAACGTGTGAAATATTGAGTAACCGAGTGAAATGTTGATGAACATGTGAAATATTGATGAAACGTGTGAAACTTTGAGTGAACGTGCGAAATATTGAGAAAACGTTTGAAATGTTGAGTAAAAGATTAACGTAGTGATGAAACGTGTGAAATATTGAGTAAAGGTGTGAAATATTCAATAAACGAGTGATGTAGTGAGTAAACGCGCGTAATAATGTTCATTTATGTGTATAAGTCAATTATGAATGCCTCTACCCACCCGAACTTCGCAGTATCCGGTTCTGCCTCGAATAGTTCTTTGACAATTGACTTGGGCAATGAGTAAACGTGTGAAATAATGAGTAAACATGTGATGTTGTGAGTAAACGCGTGTAATAATGTTCGTTTATGACTATGAGTGAATAGCGAATAACTGTGTTGTGTATACTCACCCGAACTTGGCAGTATCTGGTTCAGCCTCGAGTAGTTCTCTCACAGGTGACTTGGGCGCGGCGGCGCTGAACGCCTCGAGCTCGGCACCCATTAGGTTTACGTAGGATTTCCACACCGCGCTCAGCGACATACCTGATAGGAATAATAGTACATTGTTTATCGAGGGGAGAACGTGACCGATTCCTATGAGGGTGTAGTTTGAGTTTTAGCGCAGTTGAGAGCCTCAATACACACGAGTTGGGAATCGCATTTGCTTCCGAGTTATACATAGTGCTTTATACTATACCTATGAGGAAAAAAAAATTAAAAATCCTTGTAAGATATAGAATATGATATCACTTACATATGAGATGATATCATAAGAACATTTGAAGTGTCATCATCCATTCGAACAGAACACAAACAAACAAAACACATATTAATACAGTTACACATTACATCGAAAACACTAAAAACCTTATTTACATTGAATAAGTCAAATAAATCAAAGAACGAAAAAGAATTCGCGCGGACATTTTGATTTTGCTATATATTTTACTCGAAAAATATAAAAGAGGCAAATGAAACAAAGCACATACTGCCAAAAAAATGTAAGTGGCCAGTATCATTTTGTGGGCTTCGAGATACAATACATACATACATAAAATCACGCCTTTATCCCTAACGGGGTAGGCAGAGCAAAAACGACCTAAACAAAGGTCGTTCCGCCACGTCTGACAAGTTTTGAGGGTTATTACAGATGATTAGATATGTATATTGCTATAGTGACGGGTTGTCAGCCCATCGCCTAAATTGCAATACACTGAAACCCTCGAATCCCTTAGCTGGTTTTTACAGCATGCCCGGGAGGAGATGCAGCTGGCACATTCTATGTTTTTCTATCACTCCCAGTATACTTTTGCCCAGCAGTGGGACAGTTTAGGCTGATAAAATAATCTAAATATATAAAAGGCAAAGGTGACTACAGATTGACTGACTGACTGATTAACAACGCACCGCTCAAACTACTGGACGGACCAGGCTGAAATTTGGCATGCTGATAGATACTATGACGCAGGCATCCGCTAAGAAAGGATTTTTTTAAATTCCACCCCTAAGGAGGTTACATTAGGGATGGAATTTAGTATGAAAGTCCGTGAATATCGAAGTTAGGATTTTAAAATTTTGTATCTAGGCTTATAATTTGAAAATAATAAAAACGAGCATAAGTGATTTCAATATTTCCACTCCAAAGAGGTTAAATAGGGGGTAGAAGTTTGTATGAAAGTCCTTGATTTAAGGTGGGATTTTCTAACTTAGTGTCTAGAATAGTAATTTAAAATGATGTGTCAGAATTTTTTATATTTCCACCCCCAAGGGGATAATTGGGGGGTGGAAGTTAGTATGAAAATCCGTAAATATTGAAGTAAGGATTTCTAACTTAGTGGTAGGACTCGAATAATAATTTACAAATTCGAATACAATGTATCAGCGTTTTTGATATTTTCACCCCTAAGGGAGTTAAGTAGGGGGTGGAATTCTGTATGAAAATCCGTGAAAATTTAAGATAGGAGTTTCTAATTTGGTGTCTAGGCTAACAAAGCCTATACTAACAGTAGTGAACTAGAAAGCGGGACAAGACATGAATGTAGGACAGAAGGTCGAAGAGACGTAAGGGACTTACAAGATAAACGAGAGAGACGAGGGGACTGGGGGACAGGACGGACGGGAAGGAGTTAAGATTGGGACGTGGTGAGCTCCCCGGGGAGGTGATGGTATGGATAGGAGTATAAGGAAACAGAGCGATGATGGGATGTAAGAGACTAAAAAGACACACGTGGAAAGACCAGGAAATAAATCACTCTCATCCCGAAAATTTAACTCGGCGCGAGGGACGAGAGATATCTCATAGCTACGTTACTGGGATTTAAACTTGATACCTTTTGAGGAACTTTAAACTTAACGTGAGCGAAGCCTCGAGCAAAAGCTAGTAATAATAATAAAAATTAAAAGCTTGCTTTCCGCCCGCGGTTTGACCCGCGTTAAATGAGTTTTCCCGAGGAAATGAAGGTTTTCCTGTGGTGAAAAGGAGCCTTTGTCCAATTCCAGGATTCAAGATTCCAGGTCCAGTGGTTGAAGCGTGATTGAGAAACAAACATACAAACTTTCGCATTAATAATATTAGCAGGATGGTTTTGATCTTGACTCTAGACACGAGGTCTGTGATAACAATGACAGAGTTGATGATGGAGCCAGCTCACACAGAAGATGCAATGCCTTAGCAATAAGGCCGCCTGTCTTGTACTTATTCTGTTTTGTTGTCTGTCTTACAACTGTTTGTGTTTCCTGAAGTGCAATAAAGTATGTTGTATTGTATTGTATTGTATGCTTGCTATGCTTTGTTGGTTTGTATTTCAGGAAAAATTGGGTTCCCCATACAAATTGCCTGATCGGAGTGGTAATTTTTGGTATGTTTTGTTTGTGTGCAGTGTAGTGAAGTGAGTACTCACCGGAGTCTAAGAATATAGCGCCTGCAACGGATTCGAACAGGTCCCCTAACGCTTTGGGAACCTCCACGTCTTCCGCCTGTTCCATCTCGTCTTCTTGTATCAGGTAGTGCTGCGGACAAATACATGTCATGCTCATTATCATCAAAACACCCGATGAACCGTGGGGTCAGAGGCCTCTGACACGGTTTGTGTAATTTAAAACTTATTACATTTATATACCGCGACTAAAAAAAAAATAGCTAGCTAAATTATAGTGCGAAAAAAAAACCTATCCATGAAAATGAACAACTTTCTCCAAGAAACATAGGTCGAATTACGAGAAAAAAATTTGGAACTTCCATACAAAATGACCGCTATAAAACGCCATTTTTTTTTTCATATTTCGACCTTTGTTTTTTGGGGAAAGTTGTTCAGTTTCATGGGTAGGTTTACACCCTAAAATGCCAGTTATTTTTTTTTACTCCCGGTATGCGGCCGATTCTTAGTCATGAATGGACCAGTCACTAATTTCGCCGCTCAGGATGTGGGCCGCGGTAGCTTGATTGGTTAGAGCGTTCGTAAACTACCAAAGTTCAAATCCTGTCTGCGGTAAAATTTTTGAAATGAAGTTTTTCATATTAAAAGAAATAAAATAGCACTGTAAGTGCAAAAACACATGATAATAACCCAGTAAATGTGATAATTCAAATAAAACTCACTTCTTCACTGATGGAATGTCCGTTTTCTTCTTGTATCTTGACATACTTGGTCAACACCTCGTTCAGGCCGGGTGACATGTGTCGGAAGTGTTTGTGGAAGCCATGTCGTGCGGCGAGTGTCGCGAATATCGTGTTGTTGACGAGAGCTGAGCGCAGGTCGGTCAGCGCGCCGGGGGAGTGACGTCGCGGCTCCTCGTACAAGTGACGGGTTATTAGGTAGTCTGCAATAAATTATAAACAAACATGTCATTCACTTGATTTTTTTTTATAATTATTAGTAGTCAAACATTTAACTCGCCATTACAAATACGTGATGCGAATCGACGATGCAGAAAGAGCTGGATTAACCCTGCCCGGGGTCCATTTTCAGTCATCGCAGAATCAATACGTTACGGAAGCAAAGCGAGCACGACATTGCACAAAATAGGAATTGATCAATGTTATGCGAGCGAAGTGAACGTGTCTTCGCACGAGATAGAAACGAATTAATACGTAACGCGAGCGTGTCACTACAAGAAATGGTAATGAATCAATACGTTACGGGAGCAAAGCGAGCGCGATATCTTACGAAATTTGAATCAGTTCGTTATGCGAGCGAAGCGAGCTCGATATCTGTACAATAAAATTATAAATACTCTACGCGAGCGAAGCGAGCTGGTTCAAAATTTTAAACAGCCTTATTAGGTTTGTGACGTAGTTTTTAGCTTTATATTTACCTAGAATGGCGTCTCCTAGGAACTCCAGCCTCTGGTAACAGTCAGTGAGTGTGTTCTGTTGATGCGACGCGTGTGTGAGTGCTTGTAGCAGTAAGGAGCGGTCGCGGAAGCGGTACTGCAAGGTGCTCTCCAGTGCCTCGTAGCCTGGAATATACGAGTATGTTCCTCATCTCAACTTATTTTCATAAAGTATCTTTTATAATATCAACAGTGAAAACAAAAATATTGACCAAAAAATCATTGAGATATAGTGCGCTCGATTCTGGTGCCACCATTTTTTAAGTTAGATATGTCTTTTTTTCAACTTTGATATAAGAACGAAATAGAAAATAAAATAAACGCATGACTTTGACATTGCTAATCTGACGTAAGACGCTTAAGGAGGGAAGTACTCTAAATCGGGCTAAACACGGTCCGGCATTTGACTTTGTTAGTATAGTTAATAGTTGAATTTTCAATAAATCTATATATGGTTAGCTTCTCTAAAATATGGAGAACAACTAGATTCATAGATATAATCTAAAAATACTATGATTACACCAGGAAATCATCAGAAATATCATGAAAATCTGGCGTCTCAATGCCGAATTTGAACAACTGTGACATTTCTATGAGCTTAGAAACAGCAAATGTTATATCGAAATCACCGTATAATTATGAAGAACATCATAATCAACTCTGTTTTTCAATACTTTCTGTATACATTGAGATATATGCAAAAATATATGAAATCGGCTTGAAACAGCCCCATGCTAGAAAAGGACAGAGCGCGCATTCTGTCATTGGTTTGAAAGGGACAGTTGCCGCGAGCACATAGACCCTTAAGAAGAAATTTTAAGAAGTAACCATTAGATAATGCTTTTTTATTTTACGTCATATAAGCAATATTACGTCAGATTAGGAATGTCATAGTCATTATTAGTCATGTGTTATACTTATAATTTCCCTTTCTATCTTGTTCTTATATCAAAGTTAAGAAAAAGACTTCCATGCTGAACTGAGAGCGATAGAAAAACATAGAATGTGCCAGCTGCATCTCCTCCCGGGCATGCTGTAAAAACCAGCTAAGGGATTCGAGGGTTTCAGTGTATTGCAATTTAGGCGATGGGCTGACAACCTGTCACTATAGCGATATACTACCATAAACACCAATAATAACCCTCAAAACTTGTCAGACGTGACGGAACCGGACCTTTGGGTAGTTTTTCGCTCTGCCTACCGCGTATAAAGGCGTGATTTATGTATGTATGTGTAAGAAAAAGACAGCGCTAACTTAAAATTAGTTAAGGAATGATGGTACCAGAATGAAGAGCATTGTGTAAATAATCTCACCCGATAGCATTCTCTCGAGCTCCCCCTCCGGGTCTGCGATGTATCGCAGCAACGGAGAAGGAGGCGCCTTCAGCTCGCCGAAGATTGTCTGAACAAAACACTTTGATATAAACAAAAACTAATCACAAACTAGTAGTACTCTAACTAACTAGTACCCTAAACTGATAGGATAAAAATAATGTGCTTTTTCATACAAATTGTCTGATCGAGCTGGTCATTTTGTATGAAAAAGCATTTTTTTTTTCATTTAAGCCAAAACTGCAAATGTTACGTCACGGACAGCGTTGAAGTTGACGGCGAGAAACAAAGAGTGATCGCAAAAACCTGTAAAAACCTCTATAAACCGGTTTATTGATGCGAAACCTTAAAATTTCGCTCTCTTAAGTAAACCGGTTTTTTTTTTAGGTTTCGGTAGAGCCAAACCTTTATGAAACGCTCCTATGTACTTGCGCTGAAACCGGTTTGAAAATTAAACCGGTAAACAAGCCCTGCTTTGAATTTACCATGTTCAACGCATGATATATTTTGTTCTCGCTATGCTTGCCAAATAAGTTTAGATACTTCGATCAACAATGTATTAAATCTCGCGGTCACTACGCTCGCCATAATGTTAAACTTTAACTCGCTCTGACGTGAAGTCTCATGCTCGCTAAGCTCGTGATATGAATTAGTTTACCTTGGTTTATTACATGAAATTACGAGTTCACTACGTTTGCTATCTAAGTTTATTTGACTCAATTAAATAACGTGATAATTATCTCACGCTAGCTATGTTTATGAGTTAATTTACCTCGATAAATAATATTAAATCTCGCGCTCATTACGCTTGCCAAATAAGTTAGTATCTATATCTCAATCGACGTTGTGAAATCTCGCACTCGCTTCGCTCGCGATATGAGTTAATATACCTCTGCGGGTTCACTCACCTGTTTCCACTGTCCTTTCTTGTCCTTATGAGGTCTGAGGGACCCCAGCGGTCGCCCCGGCCAAGTCCAGTCGGGCGAAGGCGTGTCTTGCTGCTCCAGCCAGCATTCTGTGTCAGAGTCGGCAGAATCCGTGTCAGATGTGACGTCACGCCGGCGCCGCGGAGTACTCGGGGGAGGGGCAGGTTTCTGGAATAACACGTCCTAGGCTCGTATATTTACAAAGCGGACTCTCAAGATTGGGACTAATGTGCTTAACGAAATTGACAGGCCATTTTGTACTAAAATGACATATCTGATGCGAACTCAAACTCACTGTCAGTCTCAAGTGCTGTTTATTAATTCGGGCGGTAGTGAGTCGAAGTGACTTGAGTCGTGTTGTGTTATTTTGGCGCTTCATGAAGAAGGCCCTCCTCCCGGTAAAGGGTCGAAACACTTGTTCGTCGTTTAGTGATAAAACACGTCGTTGTGTTTGTTAGTATATGATTTACGCACACAACAAATTAAACAATACCGGATGTAAAAAAACGCTGACTAAACTTAAGAGTATGATTGTCCATAAAATTGAACAAATTTTCCTAAGAAACATAGGTCGAAATATGAAAAAAAAAAAACCTCATAATTACCTGTTCCTTGTTTTTTGTAGTGGCTGCCCTCACATAAGGGTGGTCATCAGATAAAGGGATATCATGGCTCGGTAGCACCCTTATCCCGAGCCAGGACATGAACAGTAGGGCTCCCCTGATGCCGCACTCTAGAAGATACGCCCCGATCAGGGCCTCCACGCAGTCCGCTATTGATTTGTCTGTTGAGGTAAATAAATGAAAATTTTAAACACAAAAGATGTTCGTTTTCTAAATATACAGTTGTTTTATCTTACGAATATATCAGATCTAAGCCCTTGTAGTTTTGCGTACAGACACGCGCCTTCATATGCGTCTACTATACTATTACTACGGTAAACTTGCGTAAAAAGCCAGAAATACGCGGTAAGCGTACGCACACTAAGACAATGTACACACAAAAGTATGGCTCAGGAGTAATCGTGAGAGAAAATATCTTATCATGACCAACAAATTCACCTCAATTTAATCAATTACAAAGTAATTTCAATATTTAGAGTATATTTAATTTACTATATAAAAAGAGACATGCATAATTATTTTATACTGGTTGCTTTTCATTTTTAACCTACTGTAAGAGCCATTGGAATTAGACAGCTAAACGTGTCGAAAAGGACGTTCACGTTCACCTACCCCTTAAGGAATATAGGCATGATTTGGAAGCGATGCCACTCTGAAACATTTACCTGGTATACTATGTTGTGTGATCAGATTGTACGGAATGAAGCATCCCGTACTATCTAGTGGAGTTTCCGGGTTGGGCGGCGAGCGGTCGTCTTTGTCCTGAGGAAAAAAAAAAATATTAGAAAAATTATTTCTGGAACTCGTGATAAATTTCGGTGGTAAAATCATAGGAATTTACCTTTAATTTAACTTTATTAAAAGTAAAATAATCGCGAGTGCTTATAAAGTTATAATTCCCAGAAACTATAACGTAACCGAGTAAAAACTGAAAAGGAGTGCACAAAAAAGAGGAAGATAGGGTAATTGAAGGTGAAAGAGAGATGACATGAAAAAAAATAGAAAACGGAAAAAAAGAGGGTTTTTATAAGCGTGTTACTTACGTTAATTGTAGGGTGTAAAGTAGCGGGTGGTTTGTGGCAAGGCGGCAACCAATTATCATGCGGCTCGAACTTGCTCGCGATCATCCGCGCGCCGAGACGCTTGTTGCGACCGAGACGGTACAGATTCAGGTTCGATACCTGGACAGTGGACACTCACCATCATGAGGACACTCGACATGAGTTAATACAATGTATAAAACATTACCTGATCAAACAATAGAATAGCATAGAATATATATAAATTATGACACTGAACAAACTCCAAGGAAAAAATGGCTCTTTCGAAATAATGCCAGTTGTTGATGTCATAAGTGTGGCTACTCACAGGAAGTTCAAACATTTTTCCATTTTTCAACCTAAGAGAAAGTTTTTCGGTTTCTGTGTTCGGTTTCATATTTTTACTTAATTTGAAATGGGTTTGCTCTTGTCTTGACTCCAGTCTAGGTGGGAGATACCTTTGTTTAACAGAGTACAGAGTCGACGATGGAGCGAGCTCACCCAGAAAATGCCTGTTGAAGTGTTGGAGTTGGAGGTTGTATGCATTCGTAAGTTTTTTTTAAATTTCAAATGAGTTTGCTCTTGGTTAGGGGCGCCAAACAAAGATGGTCTCAACGATGGAGCGAGCTCACGAAGAAGGTTTATGGATAAGTCAACCCTCCTTGGCAGTTTATTTAATTGCAGCATAATGTATATTTTTACCTGTTTGCTCCTCATATGGCTGAGTTTCCCCTCGTGCACCGTAGGATGTGCACAATAGAGATACGCCGTGATTGCGAACTTGAGGAACGAGTCGCCGATAGTTTCCAGCCGTTCTAAGTTGATGCCGTCGTTAGCGTTTGACATAGTTAAAGCCTGGAAACCGAAAAGTTAAAATAATAACGGTTCTTTGATTCTTGTAAAGTTGGTTATTAACGGGTTGTCAGCCCATCACCTAAATTGTAACATCAGTTTTATAGCTCTCCAATGTAGGGTTCGATACTATTGAGAATTATAAGGAAAAGGTGGAAAAGTGGAGGAATCCGGACGAATATAAGCCTTGTCTGATCGAAATGATAATTTTGTACAGGGAAGTCAATTTTTTTTGTCAACATTTTAGGAAGTCAACCGAATGGTCAATGGTCCTGAAGGATTTCTCCTTTTTGTTCTATTTCGTTGTCTGAGCGAGCCAGACAGGACTAACTAAAATCTACTGCCTAAAATTGACGCTATTCTAGTCAGTAAAATGGACTATAAAATAATAATAAAAATAGTATATCTACCTGTAGTATGACACTAGGACTGGGCCCCGGATGTCCCTCCAGGTTGGGTTGGTAGTCAAAATCGAAATCCTTCCCCTGACTCTTACCCTCCATGTAATAAGGCTTATATTCGTCCGGATTCCTCCACTTTTCCACCTTTTCCTTATAATTCTCAATAGTATCGAACCCTACATTGGAGATCTTTTCGTTGACATAATTAGGAGCGTCTATATCGACGTCTACCATTGAGAAACACTTGAGTTTTTTTATCTCTTCCTTTGGTAAAGAGTTTTTTAGTTCTTTCAGTAGAACTCTTTTACTCTTTTCAATATTTTCTAAACTGATTTGGCCGTTTTCGTCAATCAGTTTTAAATCACTGTTTTCATAAGGGAATATTTGATTTAGCAGTTCTGTAGAGGCGTCTTTGAAATTCAGTTTTGACAATTGATTTGCGATTTCATTTAATAAATCATCACTTTTTTTGTTAACAATCATTTCACTAAGTTTTTCAACAACTTCAGCATCAGTAGTTTCTTTTTTATTCTCTTTTAAGTTTTCAAGATCAAGATCTTTGGCACCAATATCACCCTTTTTAAATTTCTCTACTGTTTTAAGATACAGATCGTCTATTGTTTTATGAGCCAAATTGTCTGTTGTCTTAAGAGCCAAATTGTCTGCTGTTTTAAGAGCGAAATTGTCTGCTGTCTTAAGTGCGAAATTGTCTGCTGTCTTAAGAGCCAAATTGTCTGTTGTCTTAAGAGCCAAATTGTCTGCTGATTTAAGAGCGAAATTGTCTGCTGTCTTAAGAGCCAAATTGTCTGCTGTTTTAAGAAAGATTTCGTCTATTGTCTTAAGAGCCGAATTGTCTTTAGTCTTAAGAGCCAGTTTAATGAGATCGTCTCTAGTTAGTTTTTGAGATTCTTTGACAGGCTCCGGGAGTATTTCAACCAATGGTTGGTCTTGTTTTATCAACGAGCCGTTTTCTACTATTTCCTTTTCGTGTTCGGCGACCGCTTGACGAAACCTTTCTATGTACTGTAACAATGAGTAACGGTATTACATAAGTTAGTAAGTCTATATAGCTAGACTGTGGGAACAATTAGATGACCAACAAACTTTAGACCTTTAGGGCATGAACCTACTAAACAAACTGAACAACTTTCCCCAAGAAACAGGTCAGAGCATCATAAATATATCTAGGCTTTCCAATCTTCCCATACAAATTTACTTTAGCAGTTAGTACCATTTGTATGGAAGGCCCATTTTTTTCCATTGTCAGCTAACTTTTCTACACCCAGCTGTTCTTCACTTCAATAGCGGATCGACTGGCGTTGGTTATGGTCATGGGTTCAAATTCTGTATTTTTGTTGTTGTTATATTACCTCCCGCGGCGCGTCTCCAGCTCTGATGAACTCCTCGTGTTGTCTTCTATCTTCTGCATCATCCTCGTCATCAGGTTGCGGCGCTGAAATCATTCAATACATACATATAATCACGCCTGAATCACTTACGGGGCAGGTAGAGCGTCCATGACCTCGTAATTTAATTTGAATAAGAAAGTATTAGAACTGGTTGTATTCTGGACCAAGTGAATTGGGTACTTGACTGGGTAGCTTAAAAAATTCAAAACGTTTATACTTAAAACTGATGGCTAAAAATATTGTGGATTTCAATCATCATAAAAAAAAATGCACATTTACATTTTAATAATCGAATTAAAAGTATATAAGTTATTGATTTGATTAGTCAATATTTACTAAAATGTGACGTCATAATTTACTATTTTCATACAAAAAAGCGTTTTTGACATTTCATAAAAAAGTTGCTGATTTGACTAGTTGGAAAGTAGCCAATTGTCTCAAACTATACCTGGGTTGATCTTCTTCCGTTCGAGGTCGACGGCCTCCGCCTCGTGCGCCGTCTTGTACTCGATGCGGACGCCCATCGCCACTGGAATACGAAGGATCATCATCATCATCATCATCATCAGCCACAACAGTCCACTGCTGGACATGGGCCTCAAAGGATCAACTGTGAAAACTAATCACATGAAATCATTTTCTCAAAAAAATAAATCAATTTGTAAAAGTTGTTCAATTTTGTCGACTAAGCAATCAGTTTGCGGGAAGCTGTACACCGTTTATAAGAGTTAGTATTAACCTTTTGAACGCCATTGACAACTAAAATCGCAAAACACTCGCGTGACTGAGACGCCACGGACAACTTAAGTTGTCTAAATTTTGCTATTTTCATAACAATAATTTTGGTTTGTCTCTTACCATTACCACACATAGTTTTTACTAGGCTTGACGTCGGGGGTGTTGTACGTCAAACGGCGCGGCGATGGCGCGCAAAACGCGATGTTCTACTTGTCTATTTAAGTATCTTATTTCTAAATCTGCCTGCACACAGTACCACCGGCAGTGATGAGGTTACTTAGCACTTGGAGATAAAGTTGAGTTTCGTTCGTGCGGACTGCTCGTTTGTGCAGCTTGTGCCGACGCCATTCTGGCAAGTGTGTGTGTAGGCAGCTAAAAGTATGGAAGGAAGTATTAGAAAGGAGGGAAGTATTAGAAAGGAGGGAAGTATTAGAAAGGAGGGAAGTATTAGAAAGGAGGGAAGTATTAGAAAGGAGGGAAGTATTAGAAAGGAAGGAAGTATTAGAAAGGAAGGAAGTATTTACTGACCGTTGGAATGGCTGCTGCTGCAGAACCCGCTTGTGTCATCATCGTCGCTCGGCTGAGAGTCGAGCGACGAGTCGTCCGTGTCGAAGTCACTGCAAGAAAACAGATATAATAACTGTCTCAGTTCTGGCACATGTATGTCTCTAATGGCAATGAAACATTGTCCTCCCGAACGAATTTCGGTGACAGCGGTCAATCTCCCAGAGATCAGCCATCTGCGCAGGCAGGACTTAACTTTCAGTGGGCGAGTGTATGCGCGCACAACACACACATTGCACTCTCTTATCCTGAAGGGACGGACAAGCAAACAAGTTTCGTAGCCAGTTGCGAAAACGGAAGGATCATTCGTTACCCGCAACGCAATTAGTTGCGGTAGGTTGTTTCGCAACCAGAGAGAAATCAGGCGCAGGACTGACTATCATTTATCGTTACCCCTAACTAAGCTATGGCACGAAATGAAAATAACTAAAAAAAATCTACAGGCAGTCTGAATCAAAATTTAATTTCTTTGTGAAAATTGTTTAATTTCGTTGTCTGAGCGCCCCTTTTAGTTTTCACACTGCCCCTGAAATAATAATGTATTGTTTACCTGGACATGTAGGAACAATCGCTGTCGGCCATATTGTAATTGCGTGAAGGTTGAAACTGTCTGTTCGGCTTCTCTACAGGGTCACACCAGTTAGCTCCTCCTGGTAAAACAATACCCACAGAAACGAGATATTATAAGTCAACTCTCAGTTTTTTTTTTGACACGTGATCAATCTTCTTATTTTCTAACTAAGCCACGGCAAAATAAGATAGGCTCTAATAAACGAATTATTTTTTATTTTAACTCGCTACCTAATTTACTAGGTATATCAGCCAAGGAATTTTTACATTTCGGACAATACTACATCCATGCTGTCGGGCCTTTAGGACCATTTTGTCCACTTCCTAAAATGTCGACTCCCCATTCCCAAAAAGTTGAGTTTCCTAAAATGTTGACTTCGCAAAAAGTTGACTTTTTTTTCCTTCGCCAAAGATTTTGTCCCTACACACCAGTACTCTAGGATCGATAGTTTCCGAGATATGGCCGTTTTAAGTTTGACAGCTGTCATTCGAAATGTAGATCTCGTAAAGACCTATCATTTGTCCCTACACACCAGTACTCTAGGATCGATAGTTTCCGAGATATGGCCGTTTTAAGTTTGACAGCTGTCATTCGAAATGTAGATCTCTACAAGACCTATCATTTGTCCCTACACACCAGTACTCTAGGATCGATCGTTTCCGAGATATGGCCGTTTTAAGTTTGACAGCTGTCATTCGAAATGTAGATCTCGTCAAGACCTATCATTTGTCCCTACAGACCAGTACTCTAGAATCGATAGTTTCCGAGATACGGCCGTTTTCAGTTTGACAGCTGTAGGATATAGTTTTTTTTTTAAAGCGGGGGGGGCGCATTAATTTTTCGCCAGAGTCCCTTTAAACTTATCCATCTCTCGAAATTTGTAAAATTTTACAAGTCCAGCTGCCATACTAATTGCACTCGAAAATTCGGCTAAGTCGATGGTCCATACAAAATCAATCAAAACTTTTCTAAGTTCCGGACCCCTTTGGCGAAGGAAAAAAAGTCAACATTTTGGGAAGTCAACATTTTGCGAAACTATGAAAAGTCAACATTTTAGGAAACTCAACTTTTTGGGAAGTCGACATTTTAGGAAGTGGACAAAATGGTCCTAAAGGCTGTCGGGCATCTAATTATAAATTGCTATCGATTCGAGGAGGGCACAACTTAACTAAACTGGTTTAAAAATTATTGCCGTCCCTTTCTGTTCTCTCGTGATAGAAAAGGACAGGTATAAACTTATATTAGATAAGTCGTGATTTTCGCAACTACGAATTGCTACCATTGAAGCGTAAAAATGAACTTACCGGAAGCGGAAGTACAGAAGGTGAGGTTGGGCGGTAACGGTTCCATATACTCGTCGTACTCTTCATCGAGAGGTATGGAAGATGCCATCTCGTTACTCCAAGTGCCGATTTCAAACGCCTGCGGGAAAATAGTTTAATTTTATTTGAAATTGATCTGCAGTTAATTTTATAGTCAGCGGATTTCTAAGACGATGATGATTTATTTAATAAATATTAGCCTTACCCTAAGAATAACATCACCCCATCACTTTATGCGGGTGTCGTAAAAGGCGACTAAAGGATAAATCCAGGGAATGGGCAGCAGCGTTCCCTGTGAATAGAAAACTGGTACTGCACTCACCAACTCACCAACCCGCCTGCCAAGCGTGGTGAGTATGGCATATACCCCCAATGCCGGGGAGGACCATGTCCAGCTGTGGACTGTTGTCGCTGATGATGATGATGATGAGCCATTACAAATTACAAACCTACTAATATTATAAATGCGAGAGTTTTGATGTTTGAATGTTTGTTACTCAATCCCGCTTCAACCACTGGACCGATTGGGATGAAACTTGGCACACATATAAAATAGGTTAGGTTAGGTCCTGGAATATGACGGCTAGTAAGAAGCGGTATGGCCACGTCGTCTGACAAATATTGGGAGCAATTTTAGATTGAAATATGTATTGCTGACAAGTTATCAGCCCAACGCTTGAATCACTATACCTCTACAATACAATGTAACGTTAAAGTTACCATTGAATCCACGAGAAGCAGCTGGCACATTCTATGTTTTTTCTATCGCTCCCAGTCCACTAGGAAGACAGAAATAAAACCTTTAAAAGAATCAAGGTCAGTTAATATGACTTACAGTTTCTGTACTCTCCTTCTCTTGTAAGATGTCGTTGATCGTCTTCTCTTTCGCGTCTCCTTGTGATAGATCCTCTTCTTCTTCTTCCTTCTTTCCATCTCTCACTTCTTTATCCCTAAAGAGGGAATCAAATTCAGATTTTATGAATTTTATTTAGTAAAGTAATTATAAAGTCTATTCTATAATATTATAGGAATATTAAGGGATGGTGCCACGAAAACGAAAAAGGGTTGCTCAGTCTACGAAACTGAACAACTTTTACTTAGAAATTCTTTCAGGAAATGATAAATATTGGATTTCCCATACAAATTTTCTAATCGAGGTGATAATTTTGTATGGGGATTATTATTTTCTATTTCCTGTTTTTTTTTTTCTTTGTGAACATTTTGCATTTTGTTCGTTGACTGAACAAGATTCAGTTTGCAGAGAAGAAGAAAATAGTTGGTAATTCTCATACCTTATCTCTTTGTCTTCTTTCTTATTTGAGTCTTCTTCTAATTTCTTCTTTTCGTTCTTTTCTGAATCCGCACTGAGCACCTGTAAATCATTACAAACAAAGATATTGGATTATTACTTGCTTGTATACTAGCCATTTAGCCAAAACATTGGTCACCATATGCTGAAAGAATTCTATTGCTCATTTCCTGGATTTGACCAAGACAAGAAGCAACTATTGCAAAGTCACACACAAAGTAAACTGAATGTTAACACCCTGTATTACCTCAGCCAAGCTCCAGCCGAAGTCCAAAGGCGGCCACTGGAACCCCGGGCAGGTTCTCTCGTCTATCTTCGGTATACCGAGTCCCACGTCGATGGCTACTGAACGACGGATCTCGTCCGCTATTAGTAGGGCGTTGATTCTGACAACATTAAAACGAGATTATGGGGGTTATTTTGGGTATATTCGGGGTTAATTTGGTTACGTTCGAGGTTATTTTGGGTTAGTGGAATTTGCGTTTGGGGCATGTTGGAGTGATGTTGGTTATGTAAGGGTTATTTTAGATTAATTTTGTCTATGTTAGGGGTAATTTTGGTTAGGTTTTTTTTCATGACACTTACCTATATAAGACACAAGGTAGCGCGACAGTGGCGAACCACAGTGGTGCAGCGAAAGGGTGAACTCTGCACAGTTCTGGTACTAATATTTGTTTCTGGTCGAGCCGGTCTCGTTTGGCGCGACGAGTGCGCTCCGAGGATACTGGCAGAGCAACGCCTTTGCGGTTCACGTATCTGAGGAAACATACTCATTAAATCATGCATTCATTCCTAGCAGGGTAGGTAGAGCTTGAAGAGCAAGTAAAATCCGTCTCAGCCACATAAGAAAGTTAATCAGGGTAAGGTAATTTCAAATGGGTTTTACTTTTCAATGGGTATTCATAGCTTTGTCAGTGTAACATTAAGGTATGATATGACATATTTAAATACTGACCTGGGTGTTAGCAAGTTCAATCTATTGCTAGTATGGTCCACGTCTAACAAAGGTTGTTCAGTTTGCGTCAACTGAACACCGTATTTGACCTTGTAGTATTGTCGGAAGGTGGTGTGCAGCGCGGAGGGGAAGGCCGAGTCCGGGGTCAGGTTCCAGCAGATCTCAGCTACTAGGAAGAACTGCCGAAGAAAGATTACTTGTTTATTTAGCAGATTATTGGACACAGGTAGCGTCATAAGAAAAACAAAATAAATCAGACGTTTTTTTTAAAAAAATTTCTCTAATTTTTTTCCGCATCAAACAAATACAATTAGACCCGATAAACCATGATGTCAGAGTTTTTAAACCTACTATAGTATCCGCGCCAGGACTCGCTGCAGGTAGGATCATAACTCATTCATTATTTGTTTCGCATTGATCTCGCAGCGAGAAGGATGTAATGACATAAGACCATTCCTGCAGCTAGTCGTGGCGGATACTATAGTTGGCATCTGATATGGTTTGTGTATCGACCACTAAAGACAGCGACCGGCCGCCGAGTTGTCTTCTGACACGGACAATGGCATGACCAGCAGCCTAACGTGCCTTCCGAAGCAGTCACCTGTGGCTGGTCTTGATTCCGATACCACGGCGTTACTACAGCCTCCCGATACTTGTCTGCATCAAATACAAACGTCTCTCCGGCCGCTAACAGAGGGTTGTGCATCTTCTTCACTTCTCCACTCTTCTTGTCTTTCCTGTCTCCTTCTTTCGCTGAAACAAAAAAACATACATCAAGCTATGCTTTTATCCCGGGTAGGTAAAGCACCAACTTTACAACCACAGTGGAGGACCTCATCGCAGATGGCGCCATCAGCTACACTCATTCTCCAAGGATTGGCTACTTTCCAACTAGTCAAATCAGCAACTTTTTTATGAAATGTCAAAAACGCTTTTTTGTATGAAAATAGTAAATTATGACGTCACATTTTAGTAAATATTGACTAATCAAATCAATAACTTATATACTTTTAACTCGATCGTTAAAATCGAAATGTTTATTTTTTTTTAAATGATGAATGAAATCCACAATATTTTTAGCCATCAGTTTTAAGTATAAACGTTTTGAATTTTTTAAGCTACCCAGTCAAGTACCCAATTGGCACCTTCACGCCAAACAGGGAAGAATAGAACAAGAGAGAGGCCTTTGCCCAGCATTCACATGATTGTCATGTAATGAGGTAGGTTAGACTAGATAAGTAGTATTTACTAACCTTGCGTATTTGTTTGTTCTTGTTGTTGTTCGTCATTCGTCCACAGATTTGGTCGTTCTATTTCGGCGAGTTTCTTTTCCTCCGTGTGTTTATAGATAAGTTCTAGGAACGCCCAGTCCACGTCTATTTTAGTGGTACCATCTTCTCGAAGTGCTGGAAAAGCGCAAACATTTAAAAACATTAATATTTCTGTCCCTTACGTCGCAGAATGTCCCTTTCGCAAAATGTCCTTTACGTAAAATGCCCCTTTGTTTCTTTAAGGTAAATGTAGGTTTTAGAGTAGGTCAGAGAAAATCAAGAAAAAAATAAAACAAAGACGAAGGGTGAAGTTATACCAGAGGATCACTTTGGAAAGAACCAACTACAGCAATAGTTATAGGTTGTGATTAGTTTTTCACCTGTACCTATGTAAGGTGCAGCTTCCCGCAAACTGATCGAGGTTGTTATTGGATCATTTTGTATAGAGAAGTATTTTTTTTTATCTAAAAGAATCTCCAGATGAAAGTTGTTCAGTTTTAATTGAGTGGGAAACCCGTATCAGTTTGCGGGAAGCTGTCACTTACACCTCGTATTACTCACATTTGATAGTGGGCACGATATAGTAGTTGTTGTGGACGGATCCGTCGGTCTGCAGCTTCATGCCGCGCCGCCGCACGCGCAGCACCTCCGCGAACACGAACCGCATGAACCTGGACACAACAAACACAAACACAAACACAACAATACAGATTACATTACAAACATTACGTACCGGGTGTAAGGGACAGCGTACTGACAACAACAACTGAAAGGGCTTGCTCAGTTAATCAAACTGAACGACAATCTCGATCAGAGAATTTGTATAGAAAAGCAAAAATTTTTTTTTTCATAACCTGAAAGAATTTCCTGGTGACGGTTGTTCAGTTTGGTTGACTTAGCAACCCTTATCAGTTTGCGGGAAACTGTCCCTTACACCTCGTAGAGCTGTTACGTATAACCGTCCGCCCACCTTTGAGTTGGCAACAAACCGCCAGCTTGAATATTGACTAAAAAGTGATATTATATTAAACATTAAAATGAACGAGCTTAAAGTTACACTTGGTTGGGATTTGAACCCACGGTCTTTGGCGTACCATACTCAGTGGTTACAGCGTCGGCACGGTACCCCGAAGACCGTGGGTTCAAATCCCACCAAAGTGTAACTTTTAGCTTGTTCATGTTTCAAATTTTCCAAAAATATTAATAGTAACATTATATTGATAAAGAACAGTGCAAAAGGCGATGAAAGCATCCTTTCCCAGAGTCATGCCTATTCACTCTCAGCCCGGTTTGGCCCGGTTTATACTATACCTGCGTACAAGCCGTCCCCTTGTAGGCGACACTCTAACATCTGCGTCGGGCGCGTGCTCCACCCACACCCGCACCTCCCCCGAGCGGGTGTACACGGGGAACGCGGGGATCTGCAGGCTGGAACAATACATACACATACACATACATATAGTAGAACACACCGGCGGCACCGGCACCGGCACCGGACCGACCGGCGACCGGAACATTGCTACAACAGATTTCAATGTATTAAATGGCTTTATTTATTGCCCAATTAAAAAACAATTGATATATGACATCAATAAATATTAAATCAATTTTCAAAATATTAGATTTGGGCTGCTCCAGATACGAAACTGTAAATTTTTTTATTTTTGTGAATACACCTCGAATGATACGTCATATCCTCAAATACCTGTATCAATAACGTGTAGTAACGTGTCTAAAATATGTTTATTTCAAGATACTTACTTGTCAGGTTCCTCTCTGGCCATTAAAATCCCTATCGCCTGAGTAGCGTGTTGCGGCGCGTGTAACCTCCTTCCCCTAGTGTTATATCGCTCCGGAAGGGCACACCATAGTTTAGATACTATTGCGTATAGCATGTTGCGTTTTGTACCTGAAATAAGAGTAACCATATTAAATGTTAACTTATCAGCTCCAATAATGCTGTGACGGAATAATGCAATGCTTGGCGCTGGAGACAAGTGACAAAATGACAATAAGACACAGCAGATCGTGTGCTGTTGATTGATATCTTTGTTTCTTCGTCATGCTTACACAAATATGGATAAAATTTTCTAATTTTACTAATATGGATAGAATATGACTTGGAAATAACACAGATTTTAAACCACTGGGCGGAAAACTAGAAAAAAAAATATTTAAATGAATCCTCACCAGGTTTGTTCTCAGCGTGATTAGGCGCAGTCTTCTCAGTATGATCGGCCTTCCCTTGCTCGATATCATCGTCAGTGCAATCCACGACTGGCTGGCAGTCGGTAAATGCCCACGCTGTCTGGCAAACCGGACAATATTAGTATAAGAAGCATGACAAGAGAAGATTACGTGTTTTGGAAGACATGTTAAGCCATCGGTAACAGTAATCTTTACACACAATACAAAATACTTCATTGCACAAAGAAATACATCTACAAATACGTACAACAGAAAAGAAAGGATCAAAACAGTACAAAATAGGCGGCGTTATTGTTAAAGCAGCAATTTCTACCAGGCAACTTTCATGCTGGACTGGGAGTGACAGAAAAACATAGAATGTGTCAGCTGCATCACCTCCCGGGCATGCTGTAAAAACCAGCTAAGGGATTCGAGGGTTTTAATGTATTGCAATTTAGGCGATGGGCTGACAACCTGTCACTATAGCAATACACATGACCATCTGAAATAACCCTCAAAACTTGTCAGACGTGGCGGAATGACCTTTCGGTCGTTTTCGCTCTGCCTACCCCATTAGGGATAAAGGCGTGATCTATGTATGTATGTAACTTTTGGGTATGGTTGTGATTGTGACATAAAAAGGCGGTTTAAAAACACCAGGGTTCACCAAGAAAAATGTCGGAATAAACCAATTAATGTAGAAAATCGTTTGTCCAGATTTCGTGCATCGAAATGGCGTGTTTCAAGATAATTGTACTTGAAGAATTGCCTTACTCGTTTGAAGTAATACTGCCTCCTTTTGGTGGTCCCGGGCCGTGCGCTCTCATTCGGCTCGTTCAGATCAAAATTGCCAGTGGCGTCGAGTTCCGCCGCCTAAAAAACAATACTACATTACAATATTCAGCGTAAATAAGATGACACACAAAAAGTTAAGCACCAAAGATTAAGCAAAGCATAAAATCTTTGATCGTCTAATGTAAGGATAGCAGAAATCAAAACGATATGTAACCTCATCAATAGAACTTTGGAACATTCGTTCCACATTCCGCAGGCCAAACGTCATCACAGATCTCAAAGAGGCCAAACGGGGTAACTATGACGTTTTTAATTAGGGACTGTTTGGGAAATAAATTATTATTTCATAAGAGGATATTTTAGCTAAGGGCATTTTGGGCATCAAGAGACTTTTTGGCAAATGGAGCTTACCTTAAATCCCTCCTTTCCAATTGGCATCAGCTGGTCGTCTAACTCTCCGCTGCGATGTAGGATTCGACAAGCTTGAAGCGCTACCATGCGGCGAGCCAGCGCTCGAGTCGGCATAGGGTGACCCTGTAACAATTACGGGTATAAAAAAATGAGTTTACCTGTAATCATAGTGCTTGCAACAGCGCCGAAATATCGGGAGCTCATCCAAACAATTAAATTGTAAAACCCGCAAAATTACACATAAATAAAAACTAAAGAATTTAAACAATTGATGATAAAAATATCGACAAGACCTGAGTAAACTCAAGCTCTAGACGGACTCATTTCGAGTCCATTGGACAACCTGGATCGATCATCTTATTTGGAGGAAAATCATTGATCGGCATGCATTCATGCAATGTCTCGAAGTCATTTTGTCCCTTGACTGCAAACAAATCCAGAACCTTCAGTTTGAAAGCCTATGAACAGAACAGGCACTCACCACAATATTATGTTTGACGGGACAGTTGAGTGGCAGTCGCAGTGTACAGATGTAAGCGGGCTGTATGTGTGCAGTATTCTTCGCCGGCAACTGTACCTCCTCCACCCACCACTGCGGCGCGAGGCGAGTGAACGTATCTGAGGGTAGTTTGCCACAATATCTGGAAATAGACACGATTTTTAGAACATGTAAATTGAAAACAGACATTCTAATACACATCCAAGAAGCTACTTGTCTGTATGGAAGAAAAAAGGTTCTGTGCTTCGTAGGGCATGGTAAGCTGTCGGTCCGGATCGCTATCTTTAACCATATCAGCGGCATATTAGTTGTGCTCTAAGGCGGTTTAAAAACTCTGACCTGACACCAGAGTTAATCGGGTCGATCGACTCGAAACCTACACAAGAAGAAGAAGATTATGTCTGATTGATGAATGCATGTTTTTCTATCGCTCCTAGTCTAGCATGGAAGTAGTTCTATAGATAGGGAGGGAGTGAAAAAAAACAATTGAAAAATCTTTAGTAGGGTGTGAACATACCCATAAAACTGAAGAACTTTCCCCAAGGAAGGTAGAAATATGAAAAAAAAATGCTTCTCCTATACAAACAGAGACAGCAGCTCGAGTCATTTTGTATGGGAGGGCCAATTTTTTTTTCATATTTCGATTTTCGATTCGGCCTATGTTTCTCGGGGACAGTTGTTCAGTTTCATGGGTAGAATCACACCCTAAAGTTGGGTCAGCAAATTTTTTTACTCACTGTACAATATTATCAAATAATCACTCTTACCTGTTTATGAGAGCGATAGCGGTACTCAAATCTACACTAGCGATACTATCTTCACTCTTATCAATTTTCTTACTATCCTTATTAACTGCACTATTATTTACATTTTCACTACAAGAACACACTGGATCTAAATAAGGTTTTTTATCATTACATTTATTACAACTTTGATTTTTGTCACTATTTTTAATATTTATTTTCTCACTACTATTTTTATTTTCGATTGTCACTTTATCACTCGTATTTTTTTTATCACTATTTGCTGTAAGTGTTTTGTTTGTTGTTTCTGTTTCGCTCGGCGTGTATGGTTTGACGAGGTGTGTGAGGGAGTCGGCATGATCCTCCTCGGTTTGCGGCGGTTCGTCTTGGACGCCGCAGCCGCACTTTCTGCTGATTATCTGCGAAAAATCAAGTTTTTATACCAGATGGTGTGATGCAGCATGATATGATAGATAATCCATTCCCCGGTCCGGAAATATATATTTGGCAGCCATTGCAGCCATTCCAAAGGTCGCAGCAAACTGCAATGAATTAAAGATTACTCATAAGTCAGATAAATATATTGAGCCTGCTACACAGTATGCCGCCGGCCATGCCAGGCTGCGCGGCTCGTGCGGCACGTCGGCATGCTTTGAAAGAGGAGCGTGCGGCTCGTGCGGCTCGTGTAGCAGCCTTTACAAATCATCCATACTGACCTGGTCTAGCTCCCTATAAACGGCTACATTATGAAGTAGAGCGTTGGTATCTGTCCCTCGTGTCAGCACCGCGCAGGCTGCCCGCGGCGCGCGCGCTCGGCTGCGGCACAGACCGTACGAGCGGTATCTGGCAAATACAACATTTAATAGATATGTTATGCACATCACTGCGGAAAATGCATAATTTTTATAAGCAAACAGGTTGCATTCGTGAATACGGAACATTGTCAACTGCCTACGACATACGACAATACAATAAAATATTCATACAGGGTGTAAAAAAATCACATGCAAAGTGACTCAAGCCGGTGTCACCATTTGTACGGAAGGTCATAATCGCATGCAAAGTGACTCAAGCCGGTGTCACCATTTGTACGGAAGGTCATAATCACATACAAAGTGACTCAAGCCGGTGTCACCATTTGTACGGAAGGTCATAATCGCATGCAAAGTGACTCAAGCCGGTGTCACCATTTGTACGGAAGGTCATAATCACATACAAAGTGACTCAAGCCGGTGTCACCATTTGTACGGAAGGTCATAATCACATGCAAAGTGACTCAAGCCGGTGTCACCATTTGTACGGAAGGTCATTTTTTTTCATATTTCGACATAAAAAAATTCGGCTTTCGAATTTTTTCGTCGAAAGTCGTAGTTAGTTGCATGAGTAGATGCACACCCTGAAGTTTAGACAACTTTTGGTATTGGTCTTCCCATATTAAAATGATTCGAGTTGCTGACACCACTTGTATGGAAAAGCCACTTTTTTCATATTTCTACTTATGTTTCTCAGGGAAAGTAGTTAAGTATCATGGGTCAAGTAATCAAGTCACACTCTAAAGTTTGGTCAGCAATTTTTTTACTTTCAGTATAAACGAGTACTTACGAGGCGGGCACATCCCATCTGAGCACGAGATTGCAGCGCGGCAGGTCAATGCCCTCCTCCAACGCGCACGTACACAGCAGAAGGTTGCACTCGTGCATACGGAATCTGCAAACATCAACTAAGTTACAAATCTTACTTTACGGGTAGTATTTAACCCTTCAACTGTATATCCCCTTTTTTATATCAAAATATTCGAAATTGCCACCGAAAATACTGAATTGCACATCGCCGGCCGCTGCCGCGGCACCATGGACGCAACAACCTCTGGACGCGAAACGATGACGTTTTACTCCTTACCCCTCTAAACAGACACGTTGAAATTTTGCCAAAGTAAACAAACTATAACGTCAGTGTGACTTCAAATTCAGGAGAGGAAACATACCTTTAAAAATGGTGAAATGTGCTGTTTTGTTTTGCAAAACTTGTAGTTATCGAACCAACAATATTTCTTTTCATCATTAAGTTATATTTTGATACTATTTTGTTGTTATTTCCCCGTAAAATTAATAAAATGCGTTATGACAGGACTGTATTATACGTCCCTGTAACAAAGTCCACAGTTTAAAATGCATGCCAACTAAAATGTTGACATTCTCTAATGAGTCGGGATCGCTCGGCTTGTGCGTTGTGGTCACTAGTCTAACCTAACGAACCTATTTTTTGCCCTATATTTTCTTCCATATCTAAGTATTTTGGCTCTGGTACATCGCCAACCGCTGCCGCGGCACGCTCGCTGCGCTCGCTCGGCTCGTGCGCTGTGGCCACTAGTCTAACCTAACCTGGCGTCAAGCATTGAAGTATGTAACCTCAAAAATTGTGCTTAGAAAATTATTTTGGAAATTCCGTTGTAATATTGGATAATTTAGTGTGCAAAACAGTATTTTTCTTTTACGATGAGTTATTTTGTTTTAAAATGCTTATATCTGTGATTTGCGCTAGATTTTTGGTGTAAATTAGATTAAAAAAATCATCAGATTTTGATATATTTTTTTAATTTTTTAGTAGAACATTTTTAGGTAATTAAGTGGTTAATTTGTACTACAGTCATTTATTTGATAAGCAGTAGGTTATTTAGTAGAGAAATTTTGTTTGCTTAAATTTTAAATAGAGGTGCAATTTAAAATTCCCCTTACTTTACTTACTTCAATGCTTGACTGAAAGTAAAAAAAAAAAACAACAACAGAGAATGTGCCAGCTGCTTCTCGTCCCTGCTGTAAAAACCAGCGAAGAATTATAATAAGTCCTACTATACTGCCGTCCCTTTCTGTTCGCTCAAGACAGAAAACGAAATTTTCTTTGTGTGTTTGCACTCATAATGCTATTTTGTTTCTAAAATATGAGAAACAACAAATCAACCGCAGACGTTTGAATCTGGGACCTTGGATACCGTCACAACGCTCTAACCAACTGAGCTACCGCGGGCATACCCTGACCGGCGAATATGGTGACTTGTTGTTTCTTAAATAGTCATGAGTGGACGCCAGCGATATCTTTCGTACAGCTTTTCAACTATACTAAGATCGCAGATTCAAATCCTGTTGTTTCCCATATTTTAGAAATAAGACATGTATGTTCTTTTATAGTTTGTATCAAATATTACCAAAATCTCCGCTCCGCGCTGCACGTCGTAGCGCGTTATCGCAGCAAGGAAAATCTGTGTCGGTGGGGCTACAGTGACTCCGAACAGTGACTTTGTGGTGCTGTCCCACAGAGCATGACTCACCTCCTGAATTGCCCTGCGTGCCCCGACACCTGCACGTTAGAAGATCTCTGGGCAGCCACTCCAAACGCAATCTGTGTGGCAACTTTTTGGGCTGAGAAAATTTGATTCGTCGCGACACGCTAAGAAGAAGAAGATTGTCTATGCTCCTATTGTTTGAACGAGCGAACATAGACATTATCTGCTATACGCGACGTAGCGCGGAGCTCAGTGTGAGAATCGCCTTACTTCTTGAGCACGTCCTCCTGTTTCTTCCCCTGTCTCTGGCACTCCTTAGGCTCAGTCCCCGGGTCTGCCGGCTGCTCCACCGCGCAGTATTGAGAACAGATGTAGGACAGCTTCGGGTGCGAACGAGACATGTCCTGGAATGAGATAAGAGGTAAATGAGATAAATTGCCGGCTCGAAACGCCCTAAATACGTACATTCAGTTCTATACAAAATTCAGTTTTATTCATTTACATTAACAAACAGATTTACGTAGCTAATTACTGGTGTCTACACTAGGACAATGTGCGTATAGGTCTTTGATAAACAATGGTGGTACATTGACTCAAGTATGGCTTAACTACAGTGGTGAGATAAAACATCTGTGAAATAAAGTGGCACTTTTTCGGTCCCGCTTACAGTCTCATGTCGCAAATGAAAATAAGATAAATTAGGAAAAGGGCTGAACCAAAGTTGCTTCCTTGGGGTACCCCTAACTAAAGGAATAGATATCTCATTACATGCTAGAGTATTTACTTATTTTCACATACAAAATGTCAAAAGCCTTGGCCGGGTCAAAAAATATTATATTTATTTAAAGTTTTGTAAGGTGACTAATTGCATCGGAAAGGAAGTTGATTTTACAACTATTTCTGACATGGTAAATTGATTCCTGTATTTTTTTATGTATAAGTTCTTTCCGTTAATACTCACCACAATCAAGTCATGATTTTGGCCACTTAATGAACACGATCCCGTGATGGTACCACAGAGCGTCCAAATAACAAAATATGAAATAATAAAGACAGAGCAAAATAACGAAATATGAAATAATAAAGAAATGGAAGGACGGAATGATGGAAGGATGTAAAGATACAAAGACATAATAATGGAAGGATTGAAATATGTGATGGTGCAATGCAAGGACGTAACAAGGGCAGCCAATTCAGACTTCGCCTTTCGGAAAAAGCAAAATACGCAGAGAAATTTTCATTCAAAAAATCTGAAAAAACATGACTTCAACTATGAACATATTACCAACACAAATGTGTGATTGAAAATGAGATGTTGTTTATTTCTGTTAATGAAAATTGCGTTCAAAGTAGGGTCAATCGAAATCGTCAATTTTCTTTTACAAAAAATGGTTTTATGTAAGAAATACTTAATATTTTTTTGTAAAACTTACATGTTTAAATTGGCATATTAATGAAGAATTCAAATGTGAGGTAGATTTTTTTTTAAAAATAATCTGTATTTTTACCAATTTCTTTTGCGTATTATATAACAATTACGCTCACGCGCGCGGCCTGCCAGTGGCTCGCGGGCCGTTGTCGAGGTAAGACCTGTGCCGCTTTTTGTCAAAAAAATCTTTCCCGTTCATCATCGCTTGCGTCATGACGTAGCATTTGAAATACCTAAACTTCTCGAATAGCCTGAGGACAGAAGGACGGAGAAAAGACGAAGAGGTCTGTTGGAGGAATACTCACCACTATCAAAAGGAACATGATTTTTGCCATGAGCGGCTCCTTCATGAAAACGATGCCACACAAAGCGTCAGGGTTCTGATTCAGTTGGTTGGCTCGCGGCTGATTCGAGCGAGGTGCGCGACCGCGACCGCGCGTGCGGTGCGGTAAACGCTTCCCGGAACCTGGGGGAATAAACAATTAATCCTCAATGATTATAGAGTAATAAGATACCCATAAAACTAAACGAAATTCACCAAGGAACATAAGTCGAAATATGAAAAAAATATTTTCACTTCCCAGTCCAGTGGTGTCAGGCTAGAGAAGCAAAGATTTCATATTTCTACCTGTTTCTTGGAGTAAAAATAGTTAGTTCAGTTCAAAATATGGTCAGCTAAGTTTACAAATTTCTTTCATCGGTTTTTTTTATCCTTATCCATGCTAAGTATTTTTTACTATAGTTTACCTGCAACACCTTTCTGGTCTGGGGGCACCTTTTGGGGACTTTGAGGGTTGCTTTTTATGTTGTTTTGGTCATTTGTAGTGTTGTTATTTTCATTTATAGTGTTATTGTCTTTGTTTAAAGTTTTGTTATGGTTGTCTGCATTACTGTCTTTGTTTTCGGCATAGACGTCATCTTTTTTATTTTCTTGAATTGATTCTATTTCATTTCTATCATCTACATTACCTATTACGTCTTTATTAGTATCATCTTTCGTGGATTTTATATTTACTTCATCTAAATCTTTCAAGTTAGCCTCATACGTGTTGACTTTGTCTTCGATTTTATTACTCAGCGTTATAAAATCACATCTTTCAATAGCTTCTAGTAATTCATTAGTTTTACTCGAATTCTTATGATCAGGTTTGCTACTTTCGTTTGCCAAAACTGATTCATTACCTGAAATATGAAATAATTAATAATTTACTCTTTAACATACATTCCATGGAATACTTATTGAATATCATTATGAATCTACACAATACAAAAAAATGATATACATATTGTTTAGTTGCTAGAAGAAGCTGCGCAAGAAGCTCGCACACTGCGACACGCCCTATTGGAATTAATTTTCTTTTCATCCCATCTATTCGAAAACGACGACTTTAATCGCATATAAGTGCGCCTAAAGTTGATGCTTCTAAGCGACATAGGTACTATTACTCTACTCTTTGCTAGAGACTGTCCCAGCAGGGTAAAAATGAGATTTTAATCCTCTTTATGAAAATAAGTGCGATTAAAAGAACTTTTAATCGCACTTTTTGAATTTGGAACCTCTTTTTCTTTTTTCTTGATTTGGCATGACTGACGCGGAGTGAAAACAAAATAGTTAGATGTCGAATTCAAATAATGGTACACTGGCTGGTTAGACTGCGCGACGGCTGATAAAAAAAAGAAGAAAATACACGAACTACTACGGCACGAGTGGGCAGCAGGGTTTTATAGGGAGCCCGTGTTTTCGACTCTTTTTACGAATTATTAAATATTCAAAATGAGGTCTTCTAGCAGTGAAATTACCTATAGGTAACATTCTTATTCTATTATATTAAAATTTACAAGTGTTAGTTAGGCGCCTTTTTTTCTCATAGAGGGGGATGAAAAGTAGAGTGTATCACTCGGGAGCAAAAATATTTTTGGCTCGGGCGACGTACTTTGAATCCCTCGCTACGTTCAGGATTCAAAAAAACACCCTCGCCTTAAAAATATTATTTTACTCCCACGTAATAAAATATACTATTTCAAAGCCCCGTTTCTTTAAAACATGGTGTGTGTTACAATCGATTGCGTGTTTTTTGTGCTGCGTTGGAATAACAGAGGTCCAAACCTCTTTCGTCTAGTTTATATAATTTACCTTCAACTTTATTTGTCTCTTTTGAATGTTGAGGAGATTTGGAATTCTCGTTATTCTCTGGGCAGAATTTCTCTAAAATTTCGGCGAAACGCAGCACTTTTGGTGTGCAGAACATTTGGATTTTCTCCCAATCAGACTCGTATTTGGAGAACACTAAATCGGCGTAACATCGAATCTTGACAAAAACTGAAGTGCAAAGACATAGTAACAGGAAATGTCTCTCGTATGGAACCTTTATTTTTAGCTTCTCTAGTTTAGTAAGTAGCGAGAAAGCTGCCTTATCAGCTGCATAAGGGCCTGAAAAGATTAAATTATTATTATTTGTGTGTTGTGTGTCCCACTAGAGGAGTCCCTTATGGAAACAATTACACTAGAAAAATACTATAAGTTATTTGTGCGTTTTTTCACACAAGCTTTATTCGAATACGCATGGAAATTCCAAAAGTTAATTTGACAAATGTTCGTTTTTACTACGTTTTTTTTTAATTTCACAAATAAATGTTTCTTTCTGACAAGAAAAAGTGGAGAGAACATAGTGCATCTAATCTCAATAAAATATTTGTTGAAAGATAAAGAATCAGTTTAAAACTTACCTAATTCATCTAAAACATAAAGAATCAGTTTGAAACTTACCTAATTCATCTAAAACATAAAGAATCAGTTTGAAACTTACCTAATTCATCTAAAACATATAGGAACTGTTTAAAAATATGTTTAGGTTCTATCACAGGGTTTGGAATGTTCATGAACTCTTCGTAGAGATCCTCTCCGTATATTTCCGTTGGATCGTATCTGAAAATAAAACATACAGTGATGAAAACTTAATTATTTACACACACAAAGTCACGCTTTTGTCCTTTACGGGTTAGGCAGAACGTAAAACGTCTGTTAAAAGATGTTTTCGCCAAGTCTGACCAATATTGAGGGCAATTTTAGATTGAAAATATGTATCACTATGCTATAGTGAAAGGATAGGTTGTCAGCCAATGGGCAATGGCCCAAGTTACAACACTGATACCCTCGAAACCTTTTGCCAGTTCTTTTCTTACAGCTTGTCCGGGTGAAGAAGCAGCTGGTACATTCTATGATTTTACCTTCATGCAGCAGTGGGAGCGCTAGAAAATCATAGAATAGTACTGTGACTTTAGATCAAACTGTGAGTATATCTTCTTTGCTGTGAGTGTGAAAAATATGATAAGAAATTTACCTGTGTTCGTCCAAGAAGGCACCGGCATCGTCGACTATAGCGCGCATATACCGCTCTAGGTCCGCGCAGTCGGTCGGCAGACGGTCAAGCGCGTGTCTGGCCCCGTGCTCTATTATCACCTCCTTGGGCTTGGTCAGGGTTGCTGACAATCTGAAGAAATAAAAAATTTGAGCAGCATCTCTACGCCAATACCTATTCCTATTAGGAATGGAGATACACCTCGTATGTATGTTTGTTACGATTTAGATGCTAAAACTATTGAACCGTATTTGTTACAAAACGTTATAAGTCCAAAACGCCATGACTTCATGCCAAAACTTTTTTTTTCTAAGTACACTTGCGTTTAGTTTCAACTATTTGCATTTGTGTTGACCTAGCACTGAGGCTGTACGCCATAGATTTTTTATTTATGTATTTCCTTGCATTAATTTGAGAAAAGCACTATTTAAGCCTCGGCGGAAATAGCAATTGGCTACTTTCCAACTAGTCAAATCAGCAACTTTTTATGAAATGTCAAAAACGCTTTTTTGTATGAAAATAGTAAATTATGACGTCACATTTTAGTAAATACTGACTACTCAAATCAATAACTTATATACTTGTAACTTGATTATTAAAATCTAAATGTGCATTTTTTTTTTAATGATGAATGAAATCCACAATATTTTTAGCCATTAGTTTTAAGTATAAACGTTTTGAATTTTTTAAGCTACCCAGTCAAGTACCCAATTGCCTGACTCGTATTATTGTAGTCCTCGCCTGCGGCTCGGACTACAATCCCTACTCGTTTGACGGATGTTTGACGGACGAGTAGGGATTGTCATGCATGTTTGAGAAAAATAATATTTTTTCTCTTACCTTTTCCCTCCATCAATATCTTCAGCTAAATCCATTTGGCAGCACAACTCTTTTTCCAGTTGTTCTATTTTCCATTCAAGTTTCTCATACATCTCGAAGTCATCCAAATTCTCATACACACCCATTTGATCAACTTCTACTGTTTTCGAATTTATTTTTTCAGGACTAGATTTAGAATCAGTTGTTGTGGTAGTTTCTTGTTGTTTTGGTAGGTTTTCTTCTGTATTTTTGGTAGTTTCTTCCTGTTTCGGTTGTTTATCGGCAGAATCTCCTACATTTTGGACGTTGTCACAGATTTGTTCTACTTTTGTTAGATTTTCACTGTTATCAGTATTAAGTTGAGTTTCGCTGTCGCCCTTTTCTTCAATCGTTTTTTCATTTTCACCCGATGTAGGTATACTACCTCCATTACTACTACTATTAGGAGTATCTTTCTTTGGGTAAGAGAACAGGGGGTAGGTGAGAGCCAAAATACGAGGTCTATTCTCGTCTACACACTCCTTGTAGCATTTCATTATCTAGAAAAAGAAACCTCTAATTAAAGGCAGTTAGTACGTTAAATCCACTTTTCTTAAATTAGATTTGAGAAAGGAGATAGAAAATGAACAGCTTGCCTACTTTATGGCTGCCAAAGAGTGTACTTTTCAAAGCTTTTTTTTTGCAGATAATATGTGTGTTTAAAAAAATAATGATGTTATGAATGTGCGTGCGTGTGAAACTGAATAACATTCCTCAGGAGATACTCTAAATATTGAATTCTTGAATCACTTTATATAGGAGGACCAAAATATTTTTTCACACTTCGACCTATGTTCCTTGGGGAAGGTTATATACGGGGTGTAAGGGACAGCATCCCGCAAATTTATAGGGGTTGCTCAGTCAACAATACTGAACAACTACCACCAGGATTTTTTTTCAGGAAATGATAATAAAAATTTGCTTTTTCATACAAAATGACCACATTGATCAGACAATTTGTATGGAAAACCAAATTTTTTTTTTCATTTCCTGAAAAAAAATCCTGGTGATATGTGTTCAGTATCCTTGACTGAGCAATCCCTATCAGTTTGCGAGACGCTGTCCCTTACACCCGGTAGTTACCTATGTACCTAAAATAAGGTCAGTTTTTTGCACCCTTTATAGATGGATACTCACATGTTGCAGGCTCAGGTCCTTGCCCACCAGATGACTGCTATCCACCACCATCACATTGATATTGTTCATATTTAGCAGGCCTTCTTCTAGGATTTGTCTAATCACTTCCGATGTACACACCAATACCTGGCATGAAAACCCTGGGATGTTAATATTTTTAATGCCTAATATTTCATATACAGTGATACACAAAGTGTGAGTCAGCCCATCAGCTAACTCATTAATTTGAACAACATTTATTAGTGACATTTGGAAAATCACTATAGAAGATGGCTTCTTAGCATATCACATGATGAGGACATTTTGTATGGAGGGGGATACAAAACATTTTTTCAATTTTTAAACAAGCAACCCTTTTTGAAAATTACACACAGTTAAATATTTCACTAGTAGATATATTTCCAACAAATGTTTGCAATTGTAATTTAATTATGAAATTTCTTAGGGAATAAGTTTTACATTAAGAAAATGTTTGTACTTATTCGGTGACAAATAAATATTTTCTATTTCTATTTTCTATTTGTACATATCCAAACAAAGCAGGAACACTATTTACAATACAAGTATCTCACCTCTTTGGTCTCCAATTCAGCGGTCCAGTCATACACGTCTTCGTACTTGTGAGCCTTAGTAACCTTCAGGTCTGTGAGGATTTTGAGCTCGTAAGCGACAACCTCCACCATTGTAGCTCTGGTGATGTATAGAGACCGCTGCTTGCCATCAAATAATGAGCTGAGAAAAACAGTTTAGTTAAAAGGATTTTGTGTTGGAAATTTGCTTTAAATCATGAATATTTATCATGTAAAAAGTCTTCTTTGTATTGTTATATTAATTATATGCCTTACCTAATATTGTAAACCAATTACTTTTAGTATATTGTAAAATATGGAATATAATTATGAGACATTGCAATTATTTTTTAACACCTATTACTTTACCTGCTGCCCCTACTACTTTAGCATATACTAGCAAATAAACACATTTTGATAAATTTTTACTCCTATGTATCATGGTATGGCTATTTTCATAATGTTTTCTTGTGGTCTATAATAAAATTACTCACCCCCTGATCTTATAAGCATCCTCATATATCATCCGAGTTGATATGAAGGAGCTGTATTCCACTGCAAGTGTATTCTTGGTACCTGCTGTAGCAGCCAGCCGCGCCCCACCCTCTGCTGCGGTGAATCGTGAACATGGGGCCTCCATGATCTGAAAATCATACAAATAGCTGTATAGTATGAGATGTATGAGGAATTAGTTAACATTTGACATGGAAATATCAATTTTATTTGGTTCTATTAATAATTCTATGAAAATTTGACAGAAGGTTCAGTCATGGTTCAGTTGACTAATACGAAATTGATATGAATTCAAACATACAAAAAACATAATATCTCATGTTTTAGTAGATGTCCCCTTTCCTTTACACCGAACCAGGATTATTATTCCATGATTTAACGGTTGATAAATTGTACACAGAATTTATAATAATATTTGTACAAAGTTATACTACTCAAAAAATCATTCTAGATATAATTTGCAGTTATTTTGTCACTATCAATGGTTCTATCTATTCACCGGTTAATACCTGATAATAAACAAAATTCAGATGAACTTAAAACGGGGGGAAAAACCTGTTATTCAGGCATGTATTCCTACAAGAAAATATCAAAACATTTTGAGGTTAAGTAAACAAAAAACAAGACAGTTTTCTACGAAATACTTACGGGTTCAGTATTCTCCTACTTCCAGCTCTTAAAACGTGAATGAGACTGTTAACCGCCGCTCAAGACAGTCGAACAATCCATTGTTATCAAACGAAATTACAACTTTAAGCACTTATGTGTACTAACTGTGGTACTAACACAATTTTTTGCTGGTAGACCACTATGACACTATCAAAATTTATACTTTATTGAAAGATTATAATTATAGCATACTGCTGAATAATATAAAAAGAAAGCACTGAAATTGATCGTATTTCCTTGGAAAATTGCAATTTATAATAATCAAATCACAATCTTGCAGGTAGAGGTAGGTGGTAAGCAGCAATTACATTACCCGGCCGATCGGGCCCGATTTGATATACATTGCTGTTTAGCTTTAGTAGTTGTTCAAGTAAGACTCGTGCACAAGCAAGCAATGTACTGACAAAACGGGCCCGATCGACAGTGTAATGTAATTGCTGCTTTCCACCTACCTCTACCTGCAAGATTGTGATTTGATTATTATAAATTGCAATTTTCCACCGCTCAATCGCTGCTCGCAACTAAAACCCGCGGATTACAACGCCCCTCCGCGCGGAGAGGCGTGAAAACTGCTCGAAGGCGCGGTGTCGCGCGCCTACGCGCGTACGCGCGGTGCCAGTGTGCCATACCCCGCGTTTTTTCCATACAAACCGATGTAAGTACATCGGTTACAAAGAACATACAGCACCGCCTCTCCGCCATACGCGGCGTTGGGCGTTGCAGTGTGTAAACCGCCTAACTGATGAATAAGTCTTCTGAATTTAGTCAGGTGGAATAACCGCATAAACATTCACCTAGTCGAAATTTCATCTGACGGGCGCCTCTGAACGGGTAGGATAATTTTTAACCAGGATAAAATTCGATCGGCTAAGCGGCTCTGAACGTACCCCAGAATGCCTTGGCTGTAGAGTTAATTTTCTTATACCATGGGCTGTAGGCTGTATGCGTAGGCTTGAATCCGGATCCGGAATCCTTTGCTTGCATTTGCATCTCCAAATGGGATTAAAAAGGTGTGTAAAAGTAAAAAGCACAGACAGGGGTACGTTCAGTCGACCCAGTTCGATATTTATACCGATCAAATCTTATACTAGTGGGACGCACTGAACGTGCACCTTAGCCGCTGTCAGATAAAACTTGACTTCCGGTGCGCCTCTGAACGGACCGGATAAAAATTAACCTAGTCGAAATTTCGTCTGACAGGTGTCTCTGAACGGGCAGTATAATTTTTAACCAGGTTAAATTTCGATCGATCGAACGGCTCTGAACGTACCCCTGGATTCATCGAGACAGAAAAAAGTCGCGTATAGCATTTGTCGCATTCACACAAGAAAAAGAAGGACTTATGCCTATAACTTGTGAAAGAACGAGACGGAATGATACTATTTTCTGTTTCGCGACGCGTGCCGGTTTTTTCAAGGTCAGCTACTGAGTAGCTTACTACGCGACCAAAACAAATTGGGCACTGCTTAATATGGTTGCTTGAGGACATCATGCGCCTAACTGTTTTGGTCGCGTAGTACATTTTCTGTCCCTTTCGGTGGCACGCTCAGCCGCTGTCTATACCCATATACGCGCAACGCGGCGTATTGTCTATGGTTCCATTGTTTTCACTCCGCGCGTAGGCGCGGTGCAAGTGTGTCATACCCCGCGTTTTTTCCATACAAACCAATGTACTTACAAAGAACGATACAGCTCCGCCTCACCGCGCTACGCCGCGTTGAGCGTCAAGTGTAAAAATGGCCTTATTAGTCTATGTCAGTTTTGCTCCATTGCTCCATTTATCGTCGAGTAGAGATTACCTACTCGGGAGTGCGTTCACGCGTGCACCTAGGGGAAACCGTTAGGAGAAAATCACTGTCAAAATAAGGTCAAAATGAAATTTGGCGAAATTTTCTCTTGGTAATAAGGTCGAGAATGGCGCGGTAACCATAGACAATTCCCCTCATCTTTCCCTAACCTTCACGCGTGAACGCGCACTACAGTGGTAGTTCTATGATGATGATATAACCCCATTATCACACTATACGCGCAACGCGGCGTATTGTCTATGGTTCCATTGTTTTCACTCCGCGCGTAGGCGCGGTGCAAGTGTGCCATACCCCGCGTTTTTTCCATACAAACCGATGTACTTACAAAGAACGATACAGCTCCGCCTCACCGCGCTACGCCGCGTTGAGCGTCAAGTGTGAAAATGGCCTAAGTGTTTCTAAACACTATTCAGGACGCCATCTGTTGATGAATATTATTACTAATCAAGACTAGAAGAACTAACTGGTGCAGCACCATCTAGTGTCAAATAACGGTACTAGTAAAAACGTTAGCTCACTAAATAGTATTGCTATTAGATAATAGATGGCGCTCATAGATTTAGTGTATCTACTCGCATATAGATGGCGTTGTGATATATAAGAACCAATAAGAACTGTACGGGACAGCCAGTCTCAAGTTAAGACGAGATGAGGACTGATAAAGTGATAATGATAAGTGTTATCAGTGATAATAGTAAATAGTGACAGTGATCGTGTATAGTGTGAAATATTTATGTTCCTAGTTATAAGTACATTTGACATGTAAATACTTAAGTTTCATAGTTTCGTAGAGCACGTTTTGTATTGTATAACTAGTAGGTTCGCTATAGATTTTATAAGTAAAAAGCCTTATGCTTGTAAGTTTACGATAGGTTCGAATAGTCATAGGTAGGTCAAATAAAGATATTTCCCTTTGTTGTTTTACTGATAGGTACACAACTCAGACTAGGGGTAGGTAATACAGACACTTGGATAGCTTAGGACACACAGTATTTGTAAATAGTCATACAGATTAATAGTAGCAGTCCACTATAGTTCAAATTAGTATCTTATCGGATAACAGTAAATAATAGTCTAATAGGTATTCTTATAGGTAATCTAATAAGTTTGTAAGGAAGTCAGTGTTGCCGCAACCGAGATCCCAAAATACACATATCCGCCGCAAAAAGTGTACATATTGTGACAAAAGTGTACATGAGCATTTTTTTTTCGTTTTCGAAAACAAAACCACATACAAAATCCGACAGCAAACATACAGGACATACCCGGGAACCTCGTATGAACGATGACGAAAAGAATGTACGCGATGGATAGACACGGTGCCGTGTCGTGGCCTATGCGCGGGAATGTGATGCGGGCTTAACGTACATCCAGCAATGTATTGTAAACTAATATTTTAGGGCCCGGTAAATTGGGTAGTGAGATCGCTGCTTCTGTGATGAGTGAAAGAGATGCTTTAATATGGAGTTTTGCTAGAGCAAGGGAGATAAAATGAGTTAGCTTTCTCTACGTTTCTCTATACGCAGCAGCGCTCATTTATTTCTTTGATTGAGATATTTTGGCGGTGAGTTCAAAGAAATTACCACATGTACTGGCAAGATTACACATTACACATGGGAGCCCAAAAAGGTACGTCAAATGTGTAAAATGTACCCTAACGGCAACGCTGAAGGAAGTTTAAATAAAGTTCCTACTGGAACCGCTTGACCAAATAGGCAAACGGTTCGCTATACGCGATACTCATGTCGAGAGCCGGTTAGATTCCGCTAACCGGCCAATAGAATTCCAATAAGAAACCAATATGGCTGCCGTTTCGAATTGGCGAGCCTCCCCCCGCACCCGCGCTTCTTACCGCGACGGCCCGCGCGCGTACCGCCCCGCGCGCGCGGCCTTCGACCCCGCAACATGGCGGATTTAGTATAAATATAGGCCGGGTGACTGACGTGACGGTGCCCGATTCGCCTCGGCCTCCTACCGATGGCGAAGACCCAATCACTCGTGCTATCAATGCTGCCAACGCATGTAGGTAGAGTCGCACTCAACACAAGCTCTTCAAGCAAGCAACCGCGCACCCCGCCGGCGGGGTCGACGGGTAGTCCCTTCATCATTTGGCCCCCACTTTGGGAGGTACCGTCCCCGGGACAACGCCCTAAGCCGAGGTTCGAGCCCTAGCGGGCGCCCTTAGGCAGTTGTCATTTGCAATATAGGGTGTAGATTGCGTGTAGCAACTCCCCGCCTTTAGTCCGGTCATGCATTAAATGCACTCAGTCGCATAGTGCAAATAGGTCCTTTCAAAAAAAAAAAAAAAATCTCGATTCGCCAGTTGTCCGACAGATCCCGAAGAGGAAACAAGTCCGAGAAGCAAACAGGAAGCGGTCAAGCAATTACAGCCCGAGTTATACAGAAGTAAATTACTGCGTTTTATTCCTCTGAGCCCCCGTACGTCGTCTCCACGCCCGTCCGCCGTCCGTAAGCTGTGCGCGCCTACGTTATCCGTCCGTCCGTCCGTCCGCGCCGCGTAGCGCCGCAGCTGTCCGTCCGTATTCCGCCGGGAGCGAGCCACCATCTACAGTTTCAGTCTTACTAACGTTATAGGTTTCAGTAAGAAGGCTCAATCCCTTGTGCGGACCGGTTTCGCGTTTTCGCACAGACTATCGGCCCCCGATCGCACGCCCGTACCGTACAAGAACAGATAAGAACTGCACGGGGCCCTTTACACTAACTTTATTTAGGTATTTGTTTATTTTATTTATTTAACTGTTTATTATACACAGAAACATTAAATGTTTTTAGGTAGTTAGGTAGGTACATAGGGAATTAAGACACAACATTTATATTTGTCGTAATATACATACATCGAAAATGTAATAAATAAAAATAATGATGACTACTGGCTGCAGCGACCATGGCGACGACGACGTGAAGGCTTCTTCGTGTCTTTCACAATGTTTTTCAGCAATCTTTTTCTGGCGTCATTGATAACCTGTAAGTAGGTACAATTATTTATTAGTATTTGTAGACAACCCGTCACTATAGCAATATATATAACCATCATCTGTATTAGCCCTCGAAACTTGTCAGACGTGGCGGAACAACCTATATTTAGGTCATTTTTGCTCTGCCTACCCCGTTAGGGATAAAGGGCGTGATTTTATGTATGTATGTTTGGCGTAGTTTTATGTTGTATTTGTAGATATTTTCCACACTAGCTGATAATGATAAAAAAAACTAGTGTTACCAACAAGAACCAAAATTAAAACTAGCTGTACCTAACTAGGTAACTACCTAGATCGCACAAATCTGTAGTGTGACCATGAATCTGCAGATACAAAATGACACACACTTTCATTCTAGGACCAATTCTTAGTCCTAGCTTTCATTCCGTTGACTAAGCAACCCGTATCAGATTGTGGAAATCGAATACACTTAACTGGTAGATCACCAAATGAGGTGGACAGAAGCTGCTTGAAGATGCATCTCGTTATACCTAAAAGTGGCAGTCTGCACCACGTCTGTACCGCGCGACTCCGTGAGGTACTGCGTTCCATGTTTAACTAATGTAATGATACCAAACTACTTTCCCAAGGTACAAAAATTATTACTCGAAAAAAAAAAGGGATTCTTCTTCTCAATACAAAGATGCTCTCCTCATGTCCAATTTTGTGTGGACAAGACAAAACAACGGGGCGCGCAATTTTCAGGCGAAAAGAAAATTCCTGAAAAGTGCGCGCTAAGACGCGTAGCATCACTTCCTGGTTTGAATTGACCCTAAGAAGGAGAAGCTTTCACCAAATTAGCTTACCACGAAAGCTTCTTTAGCCTTTGGGGTGTTGTTCTTGTCAGGATGAAGGGTCAAAGCCAACCGTTTGAACGCCGTTTGGATCTGTGACCAGCTTGCGTCACGAGGTATCCCTGAAATTGCAAGTAAGTAGGTTAGCTCGATAAACAAGTGTTGTTTGGTCATATCGAATTAAGCCCAATGGTGTAGTAAATAGCCTAATCTAGGATTGGGTCTGCCATTCTGACTTGCGGAGGTCAGCTGGCATTCGCTATATGTGTAAAAACCAGTACACTCGTTTAATCGTCTAGTCTAGATTCAAGTATATAGCCAACCCCGTGAAATACGGGAAATGATGATGGTGTAGTGGAAAGGGCCGCAGTCTCCTGTGCAGGAAGTCCTGGTTCAAATCCCACTAGGTACGTACCAATGTGTTTTCGTTTTCCAAATCTGATATCGTTTATTCCATACCTTTACGGTGAAAGAAAATATCGTGAGGAAACCTGCTCATCTACGTAGAAATTCAAAGATTGTGTGTGAAGTTGACCTATACGCAATGGCCCCACGTTGTCGACTTAGGCCCGATAGCCCTTGGTGGGGACGTATAATTGAGCTGATGATGATGAGAATTACTTACCTAATATTTCGTAGTCGTCTTTGGTGGTTAGCACACGATCGACTTCCTTCTGGTCTTGTTCTTTGTAGTATATAAAAATATACTCTTTGTACACTTTCAAGTCTTCTTCAGTGCAACTGTCTTCAATGTCACTAAAGTTATGTTTTCTGGCAGGCTGCCACCACAAAGTGATTATGACCGTAACTATCACAGACCGGGCTCTTATGAAACTGGTTATGATAACAGAGAAAATAAAAATACTCAAAATACTCGAGATGTAGACATAGTTGATTATTACAATCAACAAACCCCTAATCAGGGTTATGATAATCAACAGAATGATTATTGGAATAATAATCGGCCAAGAAATGATTATAATCGAAGAAATGACGGTCCGATTTGGTTCACTTGATATATTGTACGTACCGTAAAAACTAGTTTCGTAATATTAAAATGCCATGTAATGTAGATAGTTAATGATTTAAACTTTATTGTAAATCCTTATACTTGACCGATAATGAATAATCTAAATGCCAACCACTAATGACTGCACATGCACAAATGATAAAATGCGCCAGCAACAACTATTTTTTGAATTACTGGAAGAGTTTCTGGGCAAAGTTGTTCAGTTTTATTGACTGAGCAAACCCAAGTTTTCGGGAAGCTGTCTCGACACCCTCTAAAATAAATATCGTACTTTGCCGTAATAGAACTCCAACATCAAAAACGGGAAAGCGCACTTAATAACTTGTGTGTGCATGTGCATTTTTTTTTTGCGTGCTTTGTGCACATCATATCACGATACTCAAGAATGTATCTTTACGAAAGTTTATAAATAGTTAGATATAATAATAATTTAAGATGTAATTATTATTGTTGGAAGATTTTAGAAAAAATATTGTAATACCTGTACTCCAACTTAACTCTTTGTTGTTTTTATTTTCAAAAAGACGTGTTCAATATCCTTTTTATTCAGTTAAGTAGGTGTATTGAACAAAGTTTAAGAGCACAAAATATAAATCGACTTTTCCGTGTAAAGAAACGTTTTTTTAGCCAGTTTCAGCGCCCTCTGCAGGAAAACGATGCAGTACCTACGCACGCATGCATCAAGTGGGTACATCAAGGTTTTTAATAAACGTGGCGAAAAAAGGAACTAACGCTGCCAACATGGCCGCCAACACCATTTTA